>CM071862.1:4414932-4427881 GCA_036759665.1 Gynandropsis gynandra
ATTTAATCAAATATTAATATATTATTTATACCTATATATTTATATATTTATAAATATATAAATGTTTTACTTTGCAAGGTTACTTTTGGTAAAACCACCTCAACAAGTATTATTAAATTATATATATAAAAGTTCTTGCAAAAGGAGGCTTGTGGTGAAGCCACCTAAACAAGTCTTTTTTTAAACTATTTTTTTATTAAATATAATTATATTGTTCATTAATGTAATTAAATGACTTAAAATTTTTAAATATCTCTTTTATTATCTTATTGATATCCATAAAATCTTTACATAAAAATATAAAAAATCTATATATATTTTAGAAATATAAATATTTAAAAAGTTTTTAAATTAATTATATTTAATCAAATATTAATATATTATTTATAACTATATATTTATATGTTTATATATACATAAATGTTTTACTTTGCAAGGTTACTTTTAGTAAAACCACCTCAACAAGTATTATTAAATGTTAAAAAAATAAGTGGGGAGCAATGGTGAATGAAGAATTTTGAGATCGATGATTTTCTAGGTTATGTTTGTTTGTTTTGGAGTTTACCATGTTGGTCTGCTCTGCAAAATCATGAAGAACTTCTTAACTTTCATGAGAAGATTTTAGGTTTTTCAATTCAATCTTGGGGTTGTTGAATGGTTCATTTACGAAGTAACATCGTTCTTTCCCTTTCTAATAAACTCATGTCTTGAAATAAACAAAGCAAATCTTGTGCGAACTTGCTTAGACCACTGCAGCTATCGCCAAGTTTAAATATTAGATTCAACCATATACTTTATATACTAATATTTAAAATTTATATACAACGAACATTACAACATCACCTTGAATTACAACAACTATTAAAGCTATAACATACCATTTATTATTTCTTCATGTTTATAAAGAGTTATATAAAAAAAAGTATCATCCCGCGCATCGCGCGGGTACTTTTTCTAGTAGTATTAACGAGACTTAATCTGCTAGGACAAGATAAAATACATTTTTGTATATATTGTAAGCATTTTTACGATACAAAATTCTCGCCTTAAATTCTAAAAAAGTTACGTAAGTCCTTAAACGGAAAATTTAATCAGTAACGTTTTTTCTCACAATAAAAAATAGTAATAAAATTAGTGACGGTTTTTATTAGAATATGTTTGAAAATATTTAGTTATATGTGGGTCCCATTGCTTGAGACGTGAAGGCAACATAATTAGTCGTCCAAGTCCTCGGTGCCATCCATTTGTTCCATCGGGAACCCTAATCGAGTCTCCGCTACTTTTATTCTCGATCCCATTTTCCTCGGAAAATCCACTCGTCTTTTCCCCGGAAAACTTAAAGGTATCTGAAGAAAATTATTCTCCTTTCTACATTTCGGCCTCACAACGATCGCACCTGATCGAAAGACTAGGGTTTTTTCCATTTTTGGATATTAAGGTGAGTTCCGTTAGTCCACATGTTTTTGTTGCCGTGAAGAAACTCGAGTAACTGATTCGGTTACTGCGTTTGTTTACCGCAGGATCACCGTGAATGGCAGCATATGATGTCGTTCTTGACGGCGATGTGGACGATCGTCCGGCGAAAGGATTCTCCGATTCCGACCAAAGCAGCGGCGGAAATACGTCTGAGTTGAAGCGTAGAACGGAGGAGCTGGAGGACGAAAAGCAGAAGCTGACGCGGGAGAATCTGGAAATCAAGGAGACGTTGGAGAGGCTGACCGGTGAATTGGAAGAGCTGAGAGGCGTGGAAGCGGAGATGAACCAGAGGTTTGGAGAGATGGAGAACGAGATGAAACAGACAGAGGAAGAGAAGAAGGCCCTCGAATCCATTGCCGCGAGAGCAGTAGAGCTCGAAACAGAAGTTTCACGGCTGCAGCACGACCTGATCAGTTCAATGAGCGCCGGGGACGAGACGGCGGAGGAGGTAAAGGAGCTAAAGAAGGCGATGGCGGAGAAAGGGGAGAAGTTGGAGGGATCTGAGAGGGAAGTGGAGAGATTGAGGAAAGCAAGAGCGGAGATTGAGAAGCAAGTTAGGGAGATTGAACGTAAAGTTGGGATTTTAGAAGTGAGGGAAATGGAGGAGAAGAGCAAGAAACTAAGAGTGGAAGAGGTGATGAGAGAGAAGGTTGGTATGAAAGAGAGAGAGATAAGCGAATACCAGAAGAAAGTTGCAGGCTTGAAAATGGAATTGATGAAGAATGGGGAGGAATTAGAGAGATGCAAGTGTGAGAAAAAGTTTGCAATGGATGCTCTGAGTGAATCACAGAAAAAGGAGATTGAGATTGAATCAAAGACGAACAAGTTGATGAAGCAAGTGGAAGAGGCCAAGAAAGTGATAGTTCAACTGAAGAAGATGATGACAGAGCCTAGCAATGAAATCAGGGCAAAGGAAGGTTCCATGGAAGTGAAGCCACAGTGGTCTATTGTTGCTGTTGGGTCTGTCGGTGCTGTTGGTTTGGTGGTGGTGGCGACTTTGTTTGTCTGCTATTCAAAGAGAAGGTGATTTATGGAAATATTTTCAGTACTTAATAAGTATATTTTCTTATTATCTGCAATTTGTTAATTATAAGTTTTTTTTCCTTTTTATTGCGAAAATCCAAAAGATTGAAAAATGTAAAGACTAATAAAATGTAAAGTGTACATACATGCCGTGTATTATTACACGTTTCAGAAAAATGGAAAAAAAGAAGTAATGCCATTTTCTTTAAATTGAAGGCCTAAAAATGTAAATATACTATGGACGATAACAAGGAAACAAAGGTGTTCATCATATATATATATATATATATGTATATACGTTCTCATCTAAAAAAACACACAGTACTCATTACAAGGAAAGACATGAAAAAAATAAAGTGTATGGAGGAGATGGATTGTAGGTCGTCGTTGGACGAAGACATGGTCACGGAGGTTCTTGCACGCTGTCCAATATCAGCCGTCGGAAAATTCAGACTTCTAAGTAAAGAAATTAACAAAAGAACATACGAATCTTCGTTCATCAAACTTCACTCTCAGAAAACGATGTCATTCTCCGGATATCTTCTCCAAAACATCTTATGGCTAAATAATGTCTATACATTCCTCTCATCCCAAACAAGCGATCTAGGAATCTCATATGGAGAAATTTCGTTGGATTTTTTTTGTCTCTGGGAGAGAAAACAGTTGAAATTTGTGATTCAAAAAACGAGATTTTTCTATGTGTGAATGATTATGTTCGTGGATCACAGTAATGATGTGATTTCCAAATACATTTTACCTGAGTGGTTTCCAAGTAATGATGTCATCACAACCTCTTACTTTAAGAGGCTCGGTTACAGCGACTACAACTTGGAAAATGGCAAGTGTGAAGAATTGCAAACAAGGACTCGAAATAATTTTCATTTTTGTTATCCAACCCCTAATTTGTTTCCATTTTGTTCTGATTTTGATAAAGTTGATCTCATGGGTCCAAACGAAATTCGAGTTGAAAGATCAGTTTCTCGTAAATCATCAGCCGACAAAAAACCACTTTACATTTAGATTTGATTCATATTGTATTTTCCTCCTTATTATCATTTGTTGTTATAATATCATTTAAAAGATAATAAAATAAAAATTTTGGAGAACTAATTTTCTAATGTTATTTTCTAATGTACGCCCTCACATATATTTATTATTTTTCGATATCTCCACACAATTCAATTTTTGATGTATTACCACTATATTAAACATTGTAAACATTTACACAACATTTATTATTGTTTTAACCAATTAGTTTCATCATCCATTATAAATTCTTTAAATTAATTACTTTTGATTCATATAAAAATAATATACAGTTTTCAATATCTTAAAATTTAAAATCAATCTATTAAATCGAGTCTAACTCTAATTGTTATAAAAAAACTAGAAAAGAATTTCACCTTTATTTATCACACCATGTTAACTGCATTAGATTGAAGATAATCAATTTAAACCATATAATATGCATATCATTATCATCTTGTATGCAAAGAATTGCACATGACGTTAATTCAAAACTACATAATTATTTTAATATTTTGAAAATTATAGTCATGTTAATCGTTTGATTTTTTCCTATTTTTTATTAACCATTCATTGAGTATATTGTTAAAAAAATAGTTGAAGCAAAATTTCATGATTATCTTAAATACGTCGTTTGAGTTAGTATTTATAGAGGATGAAGTATCTAGTGTCAAAGCTCAAAAATCATAATAAAACATAACAACATTAGTATCAACATTATTTTTATATGAATATTATTATATATTCATGCGTAATACTTATTATTTGGTAATCATTTACAATCAGTTTGAGGATTATAAAGTTTCTTATCTTCATCATATGTGATCGTTTTTCAACTTCTAGTTTATCAAAAGTTGATAGTTTTACTATATCATTTATTTTTTTTGCATATTTTAGTACATTGTAATGATATATATATATAATATTTAAGTTTTTTTTATCATTTAATATCTAATCTAAGATTAAATTTATTGAAAATTTACACATTTAACAATGATTGTATATAATTTTTTTGAGTTGATGGTGAAATGTGTAAAATTTTATTAGTTACACAAATTAGAATATAAAATATAAATTATAAATTAATGCAATAATGCAAACGTGGTAATTCTTTTCTTTTGTTTATCAAGGTATACCATTTTTGGTATGAATGTAACGTGAATTTTTTCATTTTTGGAGTTTTATATATTATATTATTAATCTTTTTATGCGTTTTATTTTTTTATAAAATAAATTCACATATTTGGCACCAAAATGTTTTTTTTTAAAATTAATGAAGACCACTCATTGATTAATTCACATATTTCGCTTATATTTGTCAATATCCGTCATGTAATCTTTTTCAATAATTGTTTTGTGTAACATCTATCTTGAATGATTAGTATTTCATTTGAAATATAGTTAAATAAAATATTTAATAATTAACATTTTCATTGATAATTTAAAAATTAGTGTCAATCAATCGATTGTCATGATATGAATTTTCATTCTTATTATATCCTTAGAAATATATCTATATTAAGTTGCTCTTTTTTTTCCTCTATAGATTTTAATATGTCAACAGTTTTTCCTTACTCAAAATATTTTTTTTTTAAATCTTTGCATTTGAAGGTATTTAAGCATTTTAGAGGACATAACATTTATTTTTTTAAAAATCGTACAAATCATGATTTTGATTTTGTTGTTCTTCACCATTATAATTATAAATATATTAGTTAGAAATGATTTAATTTAATATTACGAAGAATTATTTGTATGATTTGAATATTTGAATTAGATTTTAACTTGTTATTAATGTGTCTAATATTTATGGTTACTCAAATTCGACTAACACTACAAGAAATTTAACGATTCCAGACTGCCAAATCCATTCCGAAACAGATTTGGGGACGGATTAGGAACGGTAGGCAACCGTCCGCAAACGAGCGTCGCCAACACATATCCATCCGCAATTCGCCCGCAAATATATATGGAATATTTAGTGCGCAAACCATCCGCAATTTCGGACGAAAGGGTAGTCCGGAAATTGATGCGAAACCCGGACGAATATCGTGCTTAAAATTTCTGGACGACACTGTTCCCGTCCGGAAATTTTAAGGACGGGTCGCATCCGTCCGGATTTTTTTTTAAATAAAAATAAAATTTTAAAATTAAAATTTGAAATTAAATAATCAGTATTTATACAATATTAAAATTATCTATTTACAAACTAGTTGATGGTAATTGGAAATTATCATCGTCATCGTCATTGTTTTCAGCCGTATCCCAATTGATATTGGGCATGTGTTCCTTCACCATTCTAAACCACTGCTGACATTCCCTTCTTGATCGTTCAACTTCTCTTTGCAGAGCGTTGAACTACGAACTTCGTTGTTCTAATTGTGAACTTTGTTGCTCTAATTTTTCTTGCATATTCGAGATTGTGTTTCAAAATTCCTCGGTCACGACCTTTTCCTTGCGTTTGGAGGAACTCGCATGTTTTGATGTTATTCCTCCAAGACCAAATAAGCGACCTTTGTACGGTGTTACGTACTACAAAAAAATATTGAAATTTAATTTAAATTTAAATTATCAATAAAAATTTATTGTAAAATTCTTATAAATTTACCTCGAAGTACATCTTGTTGTATTCTTCTTGAGAAAGAGTCGATTGCGTCCCATCTTCTCTTGGTAGGATTTGGGACACTCATTCCGATGCCATGTTCACAATATCGCCTTAGCTTCTACCCACGAACCGTCGGATTTTTTCTTGTGTTTACGTTCCAACAATTCCACGTACGACGGTTCACATCCCTTCTCTTTCGCCTAAAACAAATTTGAAAATCATGTTTTACCTATTAAGCAAATGTCACGTATAATAAAACTTTAAAAAATTTTAAATCTTACCAAATCTTCGTAAGACTCTACGAAAGAGCGGAAACCAGCAATATGCGCACTTATCTCATATCCCGCTCTATCAGAATGACGACATCGACTAGCGCGCTAAAATCTCTCCTTAACGACAGGATCGTCCCAATAGAAAGCATCTGTTCCCAGACATTATCTGGGATCCAAAGAGGTTTGACACCTTTTGTCTCCCAGTCTACTTTCACGTCGTATACAAGAGATTTCATTCGTATTGCCACATGCTTTTGAAATTCGGACTTTACTAGTCTGGTTATTACAGGATCCCAATAAAATTTTTGCTGAAAATAATGAAATAATTATTTATTGAAATATTATTTTCAGTTTAAAATTTATAATAAAATGAATATTTTAAAAAACATACCACGAAAGCTTTCCACCATCGTTCCTTTATTTCGGGATCGGTTCGCGTCCAGTTATAACATGGACGATCATAATCAGCTTTTATCGTCTTTGTGATATGACGGTTAAGCTGTCTAATACCAAACCTATTAAAACAAAATTAAAAGTAAACTAAGACTTGATAATTAATTAGTTACAAAATTAAATTTAAATTTAGTTTATACCAAAATGCGCCGCATGAATAATCCGGATCTATACGAGAAAGTTAGCGTCTTTCCTCATCCATCGCTAAAAGCTCTTCAACAGTTGGTTCCTGATGCATCGGAGGCTCGTGATGCATCATCGGCTCGACCGGCGGTGGCATATGCTGATAGAAGGGATACGACATATATTGAGCAGATCTAGTGGTCGGAAATAAATTCGGATTCATAAAATCCGAAAATACTGCATCCGATTGTCTCTGGTGTTGTGGACCATTAGCACTTTCTTCAGATGTTGAGCGATTTCTGGTTTTACCGCATCTTCCAACACAACGCGACATACTAAAATTGTAATTTAAAAGATTATATAAAAATTTAATTCAATGTTTATATTAAAAATTTTAATCGCTAATTAAATATTAATTAATTTTAATTTGATTTTATAATCACATATAATTTAATATATGTGTTTTTAATTTTAAAAAACATATACTTTAGTATATGTTTTTTAGTATATTTTTTTTAACAAAATAACTTAATAATACGTATGTTTGAGTTAGACATTTCATCGAACATTTAATTTACATAACTTAATATACGTATATTTCATTTAGACATTTAATCGAACAACTAATCTACATAATTTAATACATGCATATATATTCCACTCTTTCAATTTTTCTTCATTAGATACATGCATATATATTATACTATAACGAAATTTCTCCATATACTATAACGAAATTTCTATACATACGTATTATACTATAAGAAAATTTCTATACATACTATAACGAAATTTCTATAACGAATACATATAGATATATTCACTTACATCAGGAAATGGGCGGCGGCAGGCGGTGGACCGGCGGCGGACGGGAAGCGGACGGGGGCGGATGGGCGGTGGACCGACGGTGGCCCGACGGCAGATAGCTTATATATAACCGAGTCAAATGTTCAGATTATGCCATCAATTCAACCATATACCGAGAGAAATACTTACCTCGGCGGACGGGCGGCAGACAGACATACAGCCGTGGTTTGTTGTTGCATGGCCAATTGTTGTTCTTCTGTGTTGTCGATAAATTTACCCCTTGGAAGTATCTTCATTGTGAAATGCCAACCTGAAAATCGTTTCATATGTGGATAGGAAGCGTAACAAACTTGATCGGCTTGTGACACAAGAATAAAAGGCTCGTATTTTGCATATCTTTGTGTAGAGTTAACTTCTACGACGCCTAATTTGTTAATTCTTGTTCTGCGTCGTTTATTGGATCGAACCAATCACATAGGAATAACATCACTCTTAAACTGACATAACCTACAAAAAATGGTAAATATAAGTCAATATATTCAAAAATATCTTACGTGATATAGAAAAGAAATTTTTTGGATTAGTATTGATACCTGGATATTCCAATTGCAAAATATCTTTCAAAATCCCATAAAAATCTGGTTTGTTGGTCAATTCACAATAGCTTTCACCTTTCACACATACACCATAGTTCATAGTTGACTTCAATTTTCCGTGCTCGTAATTATAAAAGTTGTAACCACGTGTAAAATACATTGGCCAACTCGCAACTTTTACAGTTTGTCCTTTAACAAGATCGCGTAGCCATAACGGGTGATTGCCAATCTCAATCTACATTACAAATGAAACAATCATCGATAAAACGTCTTATCCATGTAGAGAAATCTCTTCCTTTAACAATATTATATATCTATCATTTACTTACATATTGTCTTATGCATGTGGAGAAATCTCTTTCTTTGAGTTCTTGGAGTTGAGATTCATCAATATTCATATATGTATTCTTCAATAAACCCTCAAACATCCTGAAAAATGTCAGAAAAATTATGTTAATATTAAAAATAAAATATACATTCGCAATTGAATCTATTTTTATAGGAAGTTACCTTTCAAAAGGCCGTAGATATTCACAGTTGAGTAAAACATACGTATGTGCGATGTGTAGATCTCGTTGTGATAGCCATATCTCTTTCGCCTTACCAGCTGTTCGACCAACTCCGCAAAATATATCTGGAACATCTAGTACTGGATATGAAAATGCCACACCACCATCAAAACATATGTCTAGATTTCTACTTCGCGTTTGAACATGTGGCTCGAAGTAGTAATAAGTGAAGAACGATATCTCCTCATTCACGTGTTGTTCCACAAGTGAACCCTTTGGACGAGCTTTTTGTTTGGATTTTTTCTTTAAATGGAACATAAATCGCTCGAATGGATACATCCAACGAAATTAATTGAACTGGACCTCCTAATGCGGCTTCGTGGGGAAGATGAACTGTCAGATGCTCCATAACATCGAAGAATGATGGTGGAAAAATCTTCTCCAAGTTGCATAGTACATTAACTATGTTACTTTTAAGTCTACGAACCACATCTACACTTAAGTTTCTCGCACATAAATCTCGAAAAAATATGCCAATACCTGAAATATCAAGTATTAATTAGTTTATTTTATAGTTAATATATCTGTAAATTTTTAATCACTAATTATACTATATAAAATAATCAACGATACCTCCAATTGCTTCGTGTGCATGTTTGTCTATCAATTCAGAAAAACATATGGGAAGTAGTCTTTGCATGAATACATGACAATCGTGACTTTTCTTCCCTGATAACTTTCCTCTATGAATATCGACGCACCTTCCGATGTTAGATGCATAACCATAAGGAAATTTCACGTCTTCCTTCAACCATTTCAACAATTTTTATTTCTCATCATTCGACAATCTGAATATCGAAACTGTAGCTTTACCATCTCCACTTATATGTAAATCCTTCCGTGAGCAATACTCTGCGAGATCCTTCCGTGATTTAATGTTATCCTTCGTTTTTCCTGTGATATTCAGTACCGTATTGATGATATTATCGAAAAAATTTTCTCTATGTGCATGACATCAAGATTGTGGCAGAGCTTCAGATTTTTCCAATACGTCAGATCCCAAAATATGCTTTTTCCTTTACCAATTATGGGTAATTCCATAACCATCAATTCTCGGATGAGTGTTCCCTCCGTAATCTATACTCCTAGGAATACCCAAAGCAAGAAGTCGTTCATACAATATCTTTTTGCCGGTCAAAATTGGAGGAGAAGATTTTCGCACAACAATATTCCTTTTGAAATTCCTTTTGTTGTGTCGTAGTGTATCATCAGGAAGAAGAAAACGACGATGACAATCAAACCAACTCGTCTTTCGTCCATATTTCAACTGAAAAAGGTCTGTTTCCTCCATGCAATATGGACAAGCCAATCGACCATGCATTGTCCATCCAGATAGTATACCATAAGGTGGAAAATCACTTATTGTCCACATAAGAGCGCCTCGTAATATAAAATTTTGTAGTCTCGAAACGTCGTATGCTGGAACTCCCTTCTATAATTCTTTCAATTCTTCAATCAGTGGTTGAAGAAATATATCTAATATTCTTTTCGGATGATTAGGCCTGGGAATAAATATTGTTAAGAACAAAAACTCACGCTTCATGCACATATCTGGTGGTAAATTATACGGTATCATAATAACTGACCACAACGAATAATTTCTCCCAGACATCCCGAATGGATTAAAAACATCAATGCAAAGGCCTAAATAAATGTTTCGACTCTCCGTTACAAAATTAGGATATACCTTGTTAAAGTGTTTCCACGCCTCACCATCTGAGGATGACACATTTCTCCGTCAGGACTTGAATGCTCATCATGCCATCTCATGTCGCTTGCGGTTTTCTCTGAGTGATACAATCTTTTTATCCTGTTTGTAATTGGTAAATACCACATACGACAAAACATAACTGATTTTCCATTTCTTGTCAAATAAAATCGATCTTTTCCATAAAATCGACGATCGATCAAATCCGAAGTTTCTTTCCAAAACATCATACAATTGTCTTGGCAAACTTCAATCTATTGATATGGCAATAAACCCAATGATCTCATCATCTTCTTTGTTTCATAATATGACTCGACTGCATTATTATCTTCTGGTAAATAATCTCTTACTAATTGCGATATAGAATCCATGCAATTCTAAGAAAGATTATTTTCAGTCTTCAAATTCATCAACCATGCAGATAAAGACAACTGTGAAAGACCACTTCTACAACCATCATATAGTGGATGCCTAGCACTTTCTAACATTTCAAAAAAAAACTTTTTGCTTCTTCATTCGGATCTTCTTCAATATTTTCAGTTTCATTTCTTTCAACGAATGCATTTTGCACCATTTCTACATAAGGGGTTATTTCTACATCTTGAAAAGTCTCAGACAATTCATGATGTACAATACCCCTACTAAAATTTTCCACAACATTACAGGGTCATGGTGCAAAATTCTCTCCATGAGATAACCAAATAAAATAATTTAGAGTAAACCCTCTTAAATAGAGATGATTCCAAACGGTTCTCTCATTAACGAGTTTTTCATTTTTGCATTTAACGCATGGAAAAACCAACTTACCGTTTTCTCTATAAACTTGTTTATTTTTCGCCACCGTCATAAACTGTGTAACGCCTTCTACAAACTCCTTCGATACACCTTGAGTTTCCGGATCAATTCTTCTATACATCCACTATCTCGAATAGAAAATATTCGATCTTAACGACGATGCCATTATAATCAAAAACAATAACAAGATATATAGAGAAATATATGATAATTTTGTGTGAGAAACGGATAGAAGAAGAGAGATTAAATAGAAAAATTTTGGACCGATTATGGACGGATTACAGACTAAGATAAATATTTCCTGACGAACCGTCTCGAATACGTTTACAATTTGCGGACGGATTGCTATACCATCTGTAATCTGCGAACGGATCGCTACACCGTCCCGAATCCGTCCGCAAATTGCGGACGCCCGTGAAAATAGTCCCGAATCTGTCCGCAATTACGAACGACTTAGAGACTACTATGCTGTCTGCAAATTTGCAGACAGATTAGAGACATATTTATTATTCCGTCCTTAAAACGTAGGGACGACTGTTTCAGTCCGCAAAGTCAGTCCCGAAATCTTATTTTTCTTGTAGTGTAAAATTCTGAGCTAAATAGATAAAAGAGATATTATGAATAATTTCAAATCTATAACTTAAAAACTTTATAAAAATTGTGTTTCAAAGAAAATATCTATAGTTAGATGAGTCAACAAAAAATGTATATTAGATAAAATTGGTAAAAAGTTAGCATAAGAAAAATGTGAAAATGTAACTTCAAAACATGTTATTATCACGTGATTTTGTAATGTATGATCTTCTATACAATTATTTGATCAAATTGACTTATCGAAATTTAGATAATAGACTATATAATCAGGGAGAATATAAAAAATGCCCTCTTAGGGATAAAACACTTCAAAACTACCCTCCTAAATCTGATGAAAAAAAAAATGGAGAAAAGACATATGTGCCCTTAATGAAAAACACATACAAAGGGAAAGACAACAAATATGAGAAGAGGGAAAACGAAAATTGAGAGGAGGGAAACAAAGTAGAGAGTTATTTCCTTTCCTTTTCGAGTGTTTCCCTTCTATTTTTGAACGAGTTCCTTCAATTTTTGAGTGATTTCTTTCCATTCTCGAGTGATTTCCTTCTATTTTGAGCGGTTTGCAGCAATTTTCGAGCGATTTCCAACAATGTTTCAGTCATTTTCAGTGATTTCCAGCGTTTTTAGCGATTTTCCTGTGATTTTTTTGCGATTTTCGGCGATTTGTAGGTGAGTTTCAGCGATTTCGACCGTTTTCCGACGATTTTTGGCCTTTTCCGGTGATTTCTGGCAATTTCCGGCGATTTCTAGCAGTTTCCGGCGATTTCTGGCAGTTTCCGGCGGTCACACTGGGTCACAGGGTCACAGGGTCGGACTGGGTCGCACAGGGTCACTGGGTCGTAGGGTCGGCTGGGTCGGACTGGGTCGCAGGGTCGGACAGGGTCGCTGGGTCGCAGGGTCGG
>CM071862.1:4442181-4497941 GCA_036759665.1 Gynandropsis gynandra
ATAATATGACTCATAAAATTGTTTGTCTAATCCCACAATCTAGAATGCATATTACCAACCTCCCAATTGTGCAATAAACATACTAAACACATTAAGACCACTATCCTAATCCTTGGGTTCAATCGACCGACCGACCAAGGTTCTAAATCGATTAAAAATCCCAAATCATGGCTAGGTTCCAAAGTCTAATCTACCTCCCGATACAATCAGACTTTTAAAATCATTCATTTAATTGATCAGCAAGAATAAAAGCATTAGAAGCAATCAATCAATCTGAAAATGATCAAATACTATAACCGAGCATTAAGCACCAACCTTCATTACATATTGGCAAAACTCTAATCCATGACAATGGATCTAGTCATACATGGGTTTAGAAAACAAAGCACAAATGAAATATATCTTAGCTATGGGTACATAGAGAGATGCTTCCCTATTCTAATACCGTAGCCTTCAATAGTTCCCTTACGTTTTGAGTTCGTCTCAGCCGTTCTAGCCTTCCTTCGGCCTTCTGCTTTGTCCGTCCGTGAGAGAATCCGAGCTCCTCTCTCGAATCTGAAATCTCCCTTTTTCTTCTTTGTGCCGGTTTTCACTTCTCTCCTAAGCCTCTTTCAGGAGTTTCCTTTTTTGTCCCCTTTTCCTTTTCGACCGGCTTCCTTCTTCCATTTCTCTGTGCGTTTCCTTTTCTATCCCAACCGATCAATTTTTTTCCTAGCCATGCGTTTCCATCTTGTGTCCCAGCAGCTGCAATTTCCTTTTCTGTCCATCACGGGCCCCGTGCGGGCTAAGTAGACACCCCGCACAGGCTCCTTTCGGCCTGATGATCCACACTTGCTTGGAAGCACCCCGAGTTGTGCAGATTCTACTGGATGGTGTAGTCTGCGCGGGCTAAGGGAACCACCCCGTGCGGGTTTATATCTTTCCATGGTTTCTCATCCCGTTATGTTTATTACCTGCAAAACATGAGAAAACGATAGAAGAAGACTCAATGCTGCTTAATAACTCGATAAAGTACAAAATAATAATAAAATTAACTATATAAAGAGATGAAAATACTAGGATAAATTAGATTTTATCATACAACATGTGTGTTACCATAGTCACACATTGTACCACAGTCACACGTTGTACCACAGACACATGTTGTTCCACACAAACACGTTGTACCACAGACACACGTTATACCATAGATACACGTTATACCATACAAGCACATTGTACCACAGTCTCACATTGTACCACACTTTATACATGTTGTACCACAGTCACACGTTGTACCACACAAATACATTGTACCATAGTTACATGTTGTACCACAACATATACACGTTGTACCATACAAGCACATTATACTATAGTCACACGTTGTGCCACACAAGCACGTTGTACCACAGTCACACATTTTACCACACAAGCACGTTGTACCACAGTCACACATTGTATCACATCTTATATACGTTGTACTGATGCGTTCCAAGTTAAATAAATTAACCTAAACTATCCGCAAATACACGAACGTGTGTAGTACTCTAGGTGTCGATCCTACAGAGACTCCGAAATACAAACTAAACTCAAACAAATGAACCAAACTTGCTACAAACGGATATGATTTCGAGATCAAATAACTAAATGCAATAAACTAATGAGTTCTCGAGAATCAAACGAACGCTCTAAGATACAGTTCACCACAAGGCTCTTCGAAACCAACAATCAATCAATCTAATCATGCATTCCCAATCAAGGCATCTAAGGCGGACAATCCTAGTATGATTTCTATCCTCTTTCAAGGCATAAAAACGTGATTTAGTCAAGTTACCCCTACTTTCATGGCTGATCTCTTAACCTAAATCATTCAAGTTCTGTGGTTCATCCGATTTCAAATCCTCAATCGTTAGTGCTCTACTTTCGTGACCTAGTCTCGGTTGTTCTAAGCGTGAATTTCTGGGATCAGAATTATCCTTTGATGCCCATACTTGGTTCCCATGCTTGGTGTCCATTCTTTGGTCTCCATTTTTTGTTCTCATGCTTGGTGCCCATACTTTGATGTTCATTCTTGGTTCCCATGCTTGGTGCCCATACTTTGATGTCCATGTTTGGTGCCCATACTTTAATGCCCATAATTGGTTCCAATACTTGGTGTCCATACTTTGATGTCCATTCTATGTATGGATTTTTTTTGCACATTATGAAGATATTTATGAGAGTAGTTTTATGTTGGTTAATGGAGAAATTACGGAAGATATTGGGGAAAATGGTCTTGTTTGTCATTCTCTTCTTCGTCGTTTCTCATCCCGTGTTACACAAATTCTCACTTATTAAATCCTACAAACACAACAACAAAAGAAACAAGTAAAACTAATACATAATCACATGTAAACGTCATATCAGTCATCAAAATTGGTCATAATATGACTCATAAAATTGTTTACGAAACGTAGTGATCAACGAGCAACAACACCACCAAGTTGTATTAAAAAATGGCATATTAAGATGCTATATAAGACAAACACCTCCTCGTTCCAAGTAACAACACAAAAAAAACAAAAAAACAAATCAAGCAAGGTGTTGATGAATAAAATAATGGTTTCTTCCCACGCCCCTTCTCATTTATGCTTTAGCTTTTGTCATCATGGCGATTATTGTTGTTGCCTCTGAGCCATATTACTCACTGTCCCCTAAGATTGAATACAAGTCTTCTCCACCACCATACGATTACAAGTCACCACCCAACGTACAACTACCCTCTCAAAAAATTGAGTACAAATCGCCATCTCCACCACCTTACTACTCTACGTCTCCAAAGGTTAAATAAAAGTCTCCACCACCTCCATACGTTTACAATTCTCTTCCTCCACCATATTATTCACTTTCTCCAAAGATTGAGTATAAATCTTCACCATCACCGTACGTATACAAATCTCCACCACCACCACCACCTTAGTACTCTCCATCTCCAAAGGCTGAACACAAGTCTCCACCACCACCATACTTTTAGATCCTCCTCCACCATATTATTCGCCTTCTCCAAAGGTTAAATACACATCTCCACCACCACCGTATGTATACAAATCTCCACCATCCCCACCTTACTACTCTACGTCTCCAAAGGCTGAATTCAAGTCTCCACCGTATGTACTTCTGCATGTGATGTCTAGCAATATCAAATGATATTTGAAGTAAGAGATTTGCATCCAGTACTAACAATTTGTAAAATATAGAATTCCTTAACGCTATCAAATGTTCAGCCTCCCAAATCACTACTTACAATTAAAAATATGCATGCCTATCATTTTATCGTGAAACCTTGACCAAAATGTGGGTTTATGCAATAGAACTAGACTCTAATTTACTACGCTAGGCAACCACATTATTAACGACAAAATTACCACACATACAATTTCAGGTAACAAAGTTTTCATTCCAAATATACCTCTAATACTTTCGAACTCAACATTACAAACATAACTTTTCTTGATAATATCTTGTTTTGCAATAAGAATCAATAAAAGTCAAGGTCAAAGCCTAAGCAAAGCCAAACTATATTTATCCAACCGTATTTAATCAGGGTCAACTTTATGTTCATTATCAAGAGTCAAAATAAAAAAGATTTTAAATATTGATCATATACGATAACAACGAGTGTACACAAGAACTTTGAATATCATTTATAAAGAAATTTTCCATAACATTTAACTATTTGTAAAAATGCAAGCATTTACAATGAATATCCTTATTTTTTCACATTATGTATTTACTAATAAATAAAATTATGACCATTAGACATTATTATTCACGTTTTCAGAGAATTTAATATTATTCAATTATTTGTAGCAAAATAAAAAAAATTCACGAAGCACTGGTTCAATCTAGTATTTACTAAAATACAACACCAAGGGAATAATTTACAGGGATATAAGCGTGCATTGGTCCTTTAAACGGGATTTGATACCAATATGATACAAGTCTCAGGCTCGAAACTTGGAACACGTACAAAGGATCCATTAACCTCTATCATTCAGTAGGATTCGTCATGTTAAGGAAGATTTCTTGATTGGTCTAAAGACATTCTTCAAAAAAGTCATCCATTGACGATGGATGATGGTGAATGATCTCTTGATTGACCTATAGGCTCTCTTTAACATTCGTCCGACGATGGTGGAACATGGAGGTTGATGATGGTAGTCAAAGTTTTTAAGGTGAAGTGATGGAGACCATAAGAGCTGCAGAAGCCTCTTGATACAGTTGGGTAATGGCTTCAATTGTTCCCTGAACAAGTTAAAGCCACCGTGTTCTTAACACTAATCAAGAATACAAAAAAGGTTTACTTCTTCAAATTTTAATGTTCTCATACAAAAGAAATTTAATCCTTTATATAGGAGAGGGTCCATGTTTTAAATAAGCAAAATGCAATCATAACGATCTACTAGCCGTTGAAAAAGATTTATTTGAGAAAGACAAGTAGCTTATTTGTTGGGATAGATAGGCTTGGAAGCTTCTCCTAGCCGTTGGAAAGGTTCTAGACTCGGGCCTCTGGTTTATGAGTGCGGGAAAGGCCTCAGATTAAGAGGTGTGGGTCAAGGTCCGGTGCAATGTGGAAGACATATGTGATTCTTCCTTGTGTTAGACCAAAATCCTCTTTTTAATCAAGAGTCTCCTAGGATTCCTTCATTATCTCAGTAGCTTTATTTTGCAAGCTCCTTGGTCATCCACGTTTGAGTAGGTCATGGGACAAATCTATCTGCTCGGCTCCTTGGGTTGGCTCATTGCTTGTGTAGCACTCCTTCCTCGTGTGACCCTCCTTTGGTTCAGTCTCGTGGTTGATGTCCTCATCAATATCTAACTCAAGTTTAACCGGATAATTAATATTTGTAACTAAACTCGAATATGTATAATATGGATAACCAATGTTCAAATATCCAAAAAATTGACTAATATAAATGGGTACCTGAACCCGAAATATAAGACCGACGTAGAAAAGACGATACCCGAGAAGACGGACAAAATGGGGAAGACGACCCGAAGAGTGATAAGGTTGAGACTCTAACCAATACACCAATGACACGCAAACTGGTCACAAGGGTTAAAACCAGTGTTGTAAAAGTCGGCCTAGGCGGCCGACTAGTCGGCGCCTAGGCGCCCGGCGGTACTAAGCCGCCCAGTCTAATGGAAAATCGGTTCAATTAGTCGGTAGAAAAAAAATCGGCGACTAGTCGGCGCCTGGGCGGCCAATTAGGCGGAAATCGGTCGCCTAGGAGGATTTTAAATAAAAAAAAGACCAAAACGACGTCGTTTTGGTCTCCCTCAAAACGACGTCGTTTTGACTATATTTAAAAAAAATAAATCAAAATTTTGTTTTGTCTATTCGTCCATCTTAAAAATCCCGCAAAGCTCAAATTCAATGATTTAGACTTAAAATCATTTTAGTACTAATATATAATTTACTCAAACATACTACAAATATTATATATTTATATTTTTATTAATATTTTGTTATGTTTATGATATAGTTAATTAATTTATGTAATTTTATATTTTATATATAATATTTTGTTTATTTTTGTTATATTTTAATATATTTTATAATTTTAAAAATTAAATATATATTAAAAAATTAAAAAAACAGAAACGCCTAGTCACCAACTAATCGCCGACTAATTCGATTAGTCGCTAGGCGCTGACGGACCGCCCGATTAGCGCCTAGCGACTTTTACAACACTGGTTAAAATTAAGATGAGCGAAATTGTTTCGCTCAAATGGTGGTAGAATAACCTGTAAATGCACCACACGGGCACCAAGAGACGTGAAAAGACGCTTGTGTCGCTTACCTACACAAGCGTACAGATGACATCGTAGGTTATTCGATCCGAGCGACAGAATCTTCAATCCGACTATGTGAAATTATATATTTATCGGTTATTTTATAAGAAAGAAATAAAATCTGACATAACATATGAATAGAAAAATATAAAAATATTGTTTAAAGGCGAGTTTGAAGCCCTGTAATCATGAGTAATAAGATGTATGCTTGACATGTAATATAACGCTAGAACTTCAGTCCAAAGATTAAATCCTATATATATCTATATATATAACTTGTAATATAATAATGAAAGCAAACAAAATTGAAGATATTAAAAAACGTATATAGACGGATCTCTTCATTTAAAGAATACAAAAGGCAAACTGACACGTTGCGGGCAAGTCTACTTAGTTGCGGGCAACAACACCACCAAGTTGCATTAAAAATGGTTTATCAAGATGCTATATAAGGCAAGAACGTCCTCGTTACAAGTAAAAAAAAAAAAACAAGAAAAAACAAATCAAACAAGGTATTGGTGAAGAAAATAATGGTTTCTTCCCACAGGATGGGGCGCTCGCCCCTTCTCGACTATGCTTTAGCTTTTGTCGTCATGGCGACTATTGTTGTTGTCTTTGAGCCATATTACTCACCGTCCCCTAAGATTGATTACAAGTCTTCCCCACCACCATACGATTATAAATCACCATCCCAACCATACAATTCACCTTCTCCAAAATTTGAGTACAAATCGTCAACCACCTTATTATTATCTATCTCCAAAGGTTGAATACTAGTTTCCACCATCTCCATACGGTTACAATTCTCCTCCTCCACCCTATTATTTGCCGTCTCCAAAGGTTGAGTACAAGTGTCCACCACCATCGTATGTTCCACCACCACCACCTAACTACTCTCCGTCTCCAAAGGTTGAGTACAAGTCTCCACCACTACCATATGTACACAAATCTCCACCACCCCAACCTTACTACTCTCCATCTCCAAAGGCTGAATATAAGTCTCCACCACCGCCATACGTTTACAATTCTCCTCCTTCACCATATTATTCGCCTTCTCCAAAGGTTGAGTACAAGTCTCCACCACCACCACCTAACTACTCTCCATCTCCAAAGGTTGAATACAAATCTCCACCACCGCCATACATTTATAATTCTCCTCCTCCACCATATTATTCTCCTTCTCCAAATGTTGAGTACAAGTCTCCACCACCACCTTATGTATACAAATCTCCACACCACCACCACCTTACTACTCTCCGTCTCCAAAGGCTGAATACAAGTCTCCACCACCACCATACGTTTATAATTCTCCTCCTCCACCATATTATTCGCCTTCTCCAAAGGCTGAGTACAAATCTCCACCACCATCGTATGTATACAAATCTCCACCACCCCCACCTTACTACTCTCCGTCTCCAAAGGCTGAATACAAGTCTCCACCACCGCCATACGTTTACAATTCTCCTTCTCCACCATATTATTCGCCTTCTCCAAAGGCTGAGTAAAAATCTCCACCACCACAATATGTATACAAATCTCCACCACCCCCACCTTACTACTCTTCGTCTCCAAAGGCTGAATACAAGTCTCCACCACCGCCATATGTTTACGATTCTCCTCCTCGACCATATTATTCGCCTTCTCCAAAGGTTGAGTACAAGTCTCCACCACCACCGTATGTATACAGATCTCCACCACCACCATCTTACTACTCTTCATCTCCAAAGGCTGAATACAAATCTCCACCACCGCCATATGTTTACAATTCTCCTCCTCCACCATATTATTCGCCTTCTCCAAAGGTTGAGTACAAGTCTCCACCACCACTGTATGTATACAAATCTCCACCACCACCATCTTACTACTCTTCGTCTCCAAAGGTTGAATACAAATCTCCACCACTGCCATATAAATACAATTCGCTTTCGCCACCTATTATTCGCCTTCTCCAAAGGTTGAGTACAATTCTCCACCCCGACCCTATGTTTACAATTCTCCTTACCCGCATGTTTGCATTTGTCCTCCACCTCCACCATGTTACACTCCATCTCCGAAGGTTGTATACAAATCTCCACCACATTCATATTTACTGGTCCCCTCCACCTCCTCCATACCATAGACCTTCTTTAAAGACTTACTACAAACCTCTTCTGTACTACTCTCCTTCTCCAAAAAATATTGAACATAAATCTTCACCTCCACCATATGTATACGGTTCCCCCACCTTACTACTCTCCATCCCATAAGGCTGAATACATGTCTACTCCACCGTTATATATTTACAAATCTCCACCTCCCCCACCATACGTCTATAACTCTCCACCTCCACTTCCACATTACACTTATTCTCCAAAGATTGAATACAAGTCTCCACCTCCACCATATGTATACAGTTCTCCACCACCTCCTCCTTACTACTCAACTGCCCTTGAATACAAGTCTCCTCCACCCCCATATGTTTACAAATCTCCACCTCCACCACCATATGCCTATAGCTATCCACCTCCACCACCGTATAACGCTCCTTCTCCAAATATTGAGTACAAGTCTCCACCATCAACATATGTATACAATTCTCCACCACCTCCATTATACTATTCGGCAACCCCTAAGAATGAGTATAAGTCTCCTCCATCTCCTTATGCCTACACTTCTCCACCTCCACCACCGTATTATATCCCTTCCTCAAAGACTGAGTACAAGTCTCGTACACCTTTGTATTATTGAAGTCTGTTTAATGCATTAACCATTTGACTGATTGGGTTCCAATTGAAAATCCTAGGATTGTTCTTCAATTATGAACTCGATGAATTTTTTTGTTTCTTTACATGTTAGAGTTTTCATAAGTCTTTATTTTGTTTATCTTCTAGACTTTTCAATTACTTGTACTGAATAACATATCACCATCTTCTATCTGGTTGTGTGTATTTCATGATTAATGATATAATGAGAATGTTAATTTCATTACATTGGTGATGTGTTAGCTTTAAAATATCTAAGTCTTGTATGCACCATCGAAAAACACGATCTTACAAAAGTTAACACCAACACCAAATTGTGTTGAAAACAACTTCCAAGTCAATACACAAAATAGTTTAAACGCAATGAATTGTTAAATTAGGACAAATTTGACCCAATTTTGAATGCAACGTCAGTTTAAAGATTTTGTTAAATTATCGTGACAATTTCCATTGTCTATTATTATTGAATTTTTTTTAACATAATTATCATTGAAACAAGATTCTAAAGTTGTGCGTTGCATAGTTTTTTAAGTTATAATTTCAGTTTAAAAGTTTTATCTATTTGACTTTAAAGTATTGGAATATTATAACTTAATACAATTTACTGAATGACTATTTATGCTCGTTTTAAATATTTTTCAATATTTAAATTAATCTATCATCAAAATTGGGGCGGTTTATACTGATGGAATATTTAATTGCATTATATATAAATATTTTTAAAGGATAAGATATTAAATCTCAAATCAATTTAATTAAATAAACCAAAACAACATTAGTATCAATATTAATTTTATATGATATATTGTTATATTTTTCCGTATATGCAACACATCTATATACATCAGATTTTGACATTTTTCATCAATAACATCCCTATACTTAGTAATCTAAAGAATCTCATTACACTTCCAAATAAAATTAACACATGAAGCAACCATAGAAGCAAAATCTCTGACGACGCAAACTTTGATTTGGTTCTGAACTCGATTCAGATTTCGACACCGATATCGGACCCAAAAACCCACCAACAACTAACACCTCTCCACCATAACCATGTTGAAGCATGATTCAAAGTAGTTTTCTAATTTAGTATTTGCAGTAAACCACGTTCATTGTGGTTTCCTTATTTGTAGCTAGAATCAGTTATTTGGGGTTTTCCATTTTCTGCACAATTGTAGGGGTTAGGATTGTGGTTTGATTGGGTCATACTACAATTTCTATAAAATCTGATGTTATCACGTTATTGATGCAATAAGAGAACAGAAGAAATTCCAGAATTCTTACCTGTGTGTTTGTGCATTCTTCTGATCTTTCCAACAATTTTGGTATCAGAGCACATGTTTCGGTTCTCTGTTATTTTCACAAAAGCAAAACAGTAAGCAATGGCAGCAAATGGAGCAAATCAGCAGGCCCTCATTCCATTTTTCAAAGGTGAAAAGTATCACCTGTGGAGTCTTAAGATGAAGACTATGTTTCGATCTCAGAGCTTTGGGATCTGGTGGAAAATGGTTTTCTAGACGCAGATCCGGAGGAGCCTGACCAACGGTTACGGGAGAACCGTAAGAAGGATGCAAAGGCCTTGTTCCTCATTCAATCGGCACTAGATGACGACATCCTTTCTCGGATTTCTGCAGTGGGAACAGCTCATGAAGCATGGGAAATCCTGAAACAAGAGTACATGGGAGATCAAAAGGTAATCTCTGTTAAGTTACAAACTCTTCGTCAAAAGTTTGAAACCCTTGCAATGAAAGAAACTGAGTCAATACAAGATTATTTGGCGCGAGTTTCTTCTATAGTTAATCAAATGAAGTCATATGGTGAATTTCCAAAAAATGATGCCATTGTCAGCAAAGTTCTTAGAAGTTTAACCCCGAAGTTTGAGTTTGTGGTTCCTGAGATTATTGAGGCAAATGATTTAAGCACTTACACCTTTGATGAAATGATGAGTTCTTTGATAGCTCATGAGGACAGACTTGGCAGAATCTATGAAAAGTCCAAGGAGAAAGCTTTTCAGGTGAAAGGAGAGTCTTCTGGACTGAAAAATGGCTATAGTTTCGGAGCTGGAAGAGGTCGTGGCAGATCTGGAGGTCGAGGAGACCACGGAAGAGGTAGAGGCAGAGGCCGTTCAGTCTCTTACATGCAGTCCTATAACAGAGGTATTAATAAGAGCAATATTCAGTGCCATTACTGCAAGAAATATGGTCATATGCATGCTGATTGCTGGAAAAAACAAAATGAAGAAAAACAAGCCAGTTTTGTTGAACTGGAAAAGGAGGAACTCAGACTTTTTATGGCATATAAAGCTGAGGTTATGTCCACTAATGTTTGGTATTTGGACAGCGGGTGTTCTAATCACATGACAGGGATTAAATCATCATTTAAGGAGCTGAATGATTCACATAAGCTGAAGGTGAAGCTTGGAAATGACAAAGAAGTTCAAGTAGAAGGCAAAGGAACCGTAGTTGTCAACGATGGTAACGGTAACAACAAACTCCTCTATGATGTTTATTACATTCCTGATTTAGCTCAGAACCTGTTAAGCATTGGGCAGTTGATGGAAAGTGGTTTTTCTGTTATTTTTAATGGGAATTCTTGTGAGATTAAAGAAAAGGAATCTGGTATGACATTAGCAAATGTGAAAAAGACTGCAAATAATCTCTTTCCTTTGGAAATATCATCTTTTGAAAGGCATGTTCTTGCTGCTAAAGATTCTGTTGGTTCTAAGTTATGGCATCTAAGATATGGGCACTTGAATGAGAATGGGTTGAATTTGTTGAGTCGAAAAGAGATGGTTATCGGTTTGCCAAAGATTGATTCTTTTGAGTTGTGTGAAGGCTGCATTTATGGGAAACAAACTCGCAAGTCATTTCCTATAGGAAAAGCAAGGAGAGCCATTGAATGTCTTGAGATTATTCATGCTGACTTGTGTGGTCCAATGCAAACTGCTTCTCTTGGAGGCAGCAAGTATTTTTTGTTGTTTACAGATGATTTTAGTAGGATGAGCTGGGTATACTTTCTGCATTATAAGGGAGAAACATTTGGATTGTTCAAGAAATTTAAAGCACTCGTTGAGAAGCAAAGTGGACAGCAAATCAAAGTGTTGCGGACAGACAGAGGTGGAGAGTTTTTGTCCAACGAATTCAGAGAGTTTTGTGCAAAAGAGGGCTACATCGCGAGCTTACTATGCCTCACACACCGGAGCAAAACGGTGTTGCTAAAAGGAAGAACAGAACAGTTGTTGAGATGGCAAGGAGCATGATGAAGGAGAAAAATCTGCCAAACCATTTTTGGGCAGAAAGTGTGAGGACAGCAGTGTACCTACTAAACATTTCTCCTACAAAAGCTGTCATGAATAGAACTCCATACGAAGCATGGTGTGGGAGAAAACCTGAGGTAAGTCATCTAAGAGTTTTTGGCAGTGTTGCCTACTCTCTTATTGATGCTCATAACAGAAGAAAATTGGATGAGAAATCTGAAAAATGCATATTCATTGGCTATTGCTTGCAATCTAAAGGATATAGATTGTATAACCCTGTGAATGGCAAGATTGTTGAGAGTAGGAATGTTATCTTTGATGAGGACGCAACTTGGAGTTGGCGTGAAGGAGAAAATGGCAAACTTGTGGAAGTTTTCCAAGACAATAATTATGAACAGCAAGCAACTCAACTTCCAGCAAGTCCCGTTCGTGTTAGTGATGTGGGCTCTAATAGAGAGGAAGGGAATTCAAGCTCAACACCTCCTAGAAAATTCAGATCTTTGTAGGAGTTTTATGAGTCATCTCAAGCACTGTTTATTGCTGATCCAGAAACTTTTTATGAGGCAGTTGAAAAAAAGGAGTGGCGCAATGCAATGGAAGAAGAGATAGCAGCTATCGAGAAGAATCAAACGTGGCAGCTAGTTGAACTTCCTGAAGATAAACATTCAATTGGTGTGAAATGGGTGTTTAAAACTAAATATTTGGCAGATGGCAACATACAAAAGCATAAAGCGAGGCTCGTAGCTAAAGGGTATGCTCAAGAATATGGTGTGGATTATGATCACACTTTCTCACCGGTGGCGAGGTTCGAAACCGTAAGAATTCTACTTGCCTTAGCAGCTCATTTGCATTGGCCAATATATCAATTTGATGTCAAGTCGGCCTTCTTGAATGGAGAGTCATTGGAAGAAGTATATGTTGATCAGCCTGAAGGTTTCATAATTGATGGCAAAGAAAGGTATGTTTACAAGCTGCATAAAGCATTGTATGGGCTTAAACAAGCGCCGAGGGCTTGGTACAGCAAGATCGACTCCTATTTTGCAGAAACTGGTTTTGAAAGAAGCAAAAGTGAGCCTAATCTCTACACAAAGAAGCAAAATGGAGGTGACATTCTTATTGTTTGCTTGTATGTTGATGATATGATTTATATGGGATCTAATGCCTCACTTGTAGCTGTTTTCAAAGCTAGCATGATGAATAAGTTCGAAATGTCAGATCTTGGACTGCTGCATTTCTTTTTAGGTCTTGAGGTTCAGCAAGTGGAAGATGGAATTTTTGTCTCTCAAAAGAAGTATGCAAGAGGTTTGTTGGAGAAATTCAATATGTCTAACTGCAATGAAGCAATAACTCCTATGAATATTAATGAGAAACTGCAGATTGAGGATGGAACAGGAAAAGCTGATGAAACAAAGTTCAGAAGCCTAGTTGGAGGTCTCATTTATCTTACCACACAAGACCAGACATTTCTTTTGCTGTTGGTGTGGTTTCTAGGTTTATGCACTATCCTACGAAGCAACATTATGGGGCAGCAAAGAGATTATTGAGATACATTGTTGGAACAGCAGATTTTGGGTTATGGTACAACACAAGTTCAAAATTTAAATTGATTGGTTTTACGGACAGCGACTGGGCAGGTTGTTTACAAGACAGAAAAAGCACATCGGGATATGTTTTTACTCTTGGAACAGGGGCGGTGTGTTGGAGTTCAAAGAAGCAAGCTGTGACAGCTCTATCTTCATCAGAAGCTGAATACACAGCAGCTACTTCATCGGCATGTCAAGCAGTGTGGTTGCGAAGGATTTTATCAGATATCAAGCAAGAACAAGAGGAGGCAACTACTATTTTCTGTGATAACAAAGCAACTATAGCAATGACCAAAAATCCAGCATATCATGGGAGAACAAAGCATATCGACATCAAAATTCATTTTATCAGAGATTTGGTCAGTGAAGGTTCAATTGTTCTTGAATACTGCAATACAAATGAGCAGATTGCAGATGTTCTAACCAAGGCTTTATCAAGAGAAAAATTCGAGTATTTCAGGAACAAGCTTGGAGTATGCGACTTTGAATCAAAGGGGAGTGTTGAAGCATGATTCAAAGTAGTTTTCTAATTTAGTATTTGCAGTAAACCACGTTCATTGTGGTTTCCTTATTTGTAGCTAGAATCAGTTATTTGGAGTTTCCATTTTCTGCACAATTGTAGGGGTTAGGATTGTGGTTTGATTGGGTCATACTACAATTTCTATAAAATCTGATGTTATCACGTTATTGATGCAATAAGAGAACAGAAGAAATTCCAGAATTCTTACCTGTGTGTTTGTGCATTCTTCTGATCTTTCCAACAAACCATCCATCCACTACATCTTCACCATTGTATCTTCCTTGTCACCCATTTCCATCGGCTAATCATCACGAAGAAGAAGAAGAAGGTTACCACAAAGGCTAGAATCTAATGAGAACACATCCAAACAACTCTACAATCCATCGATCGGCTCTAGAAATCCATCCTTGTTAAAGATACTATGAGAAGAACCCATTCGAAGGTCCACAATCGGTGGATTCTTTACCTCCTTGACCCCCTCTTTCTCTCATTGTTGTTTTTTATTAAAAAACCATCAAATGATAAAGGCAATAAAATTAAAGGATAAATACGATTGATGTATAATTGGAAGAAGAAACGCTCTGAAACCACTGCTTCTTCTCTTTTTTACCGTTCATTCACCATAATAAAGTGTAATAATATTAAAAGAAGAAGAAACAACTCAAATGAAAAATTTAAACTATGAAATTATGGAGAAAAGAAGAATTGTTTGTTTGAATATCTTTAGATATCCTGGGAGCAACAATATTTTTGAATATAAATGAAAATATTTAGTGTTTTTTTCTTTCTTGTAATGTAGTGATGCGCGAATTTTTATTTACTTAAAATTTAATGATTTTTTATTTACTTAAAATTTAATGAGTAATTTTATGTTTTTTAAAATTCGTATTTATAAACATACATGTTAAACTTCTTTTGTTATTAAAATATTGGTTATTTTTTTTCTTTTTTTTTATCTTTTATATTCTTATAAATTATATCATTAATAATTTGTTAAATATATAATAATTAAAATGTAGTTGAAACATGATCTATATTCTGTTGATAGAAAACACCAATAAGAATCTTTATTTCCATACTCTTGCATATATACAAACAATACAATCAATCCAAATCAATTCAACTTTAAACATTTAGAGCATTTTTTTTCCTTCTCCTTCTTGTTCTTCATTGATAACTTGTTATGCCATTGGAAAACATAACGTAAATAACTATTAGTGACATAATCAAATACATTCCTCACAATTTTTCTGATCTTCACATATATAATACTATTCCCTTGATTTTATACACACCCCAATAATAATGAGAACCAAAAAAAAAAACGTTGACCATAAATTTTTTACAAGCTTGAGTCCATTTTCTGCTCATTGATGTATAAGTATCCAATGCCTCATCTTGTGTGGAATACAAAATATAGACTTTCCATTCTCACTTAAGGAGCTTCTAAACTTTTCAAGTCTTCCAAACACCGTTTCTACAAAAGCAACCCTAGCAAGAGAACTCGGACTATGTACGAGTTTTTATCAATTTTCAATGATAGAATTGAAATTTATATGCCACCATTCATATATAGTATATCTATCTAAATATATTAAAAACATCCTAAATATATAATATAATTTCAATATTATAATTTAATGTCTTAAAGAATTATCATAAGTATATGTCGATTTGTAAGGTAGAATATATGAATTTTTATATAGATTATGTGAATTGAATATTTTTAATAAAATATTATCTATCTGGAATAATAGGCTATAAGTTTAATATAAATTGCAGGAATTATATTTTTTATATATAAAAATGACGAGGTTATAAAATCCTATATGATTGTTGTTTATTACAATTTTATTAATTCAGTATTTTTATAGTATACTACATTTTACATATCTTGTCTAGTACTAATTTTATTTCAGTATGGAAAAATATAAATTATATTATCAATATATGATCCCACTTTTCCTTGTAATCCATTGGAAATTGTCTCATACATACAAAAAAGGCAAAGCCCTATATTTGTGTATTTTAGGAAAAATCTAAAAAAGCAATTGTATGCGACACAAAAACTTGAAAGCAATAACTTCAAACAATCATTTTAACACCTGAAGCATGGAAGGTGAGCAAGTAGTTGGAAGAAAGCATCGATGATATAATATAGATGAATAATTTAGAGGTAGAACTTAGGATCCAAAATTTGAGTGTAATTTATATTACCTCTATCAATAAATTAGGGGTGGGCAATTCGGATTCCACGACTTCGGTTTGGGTTCGGGTTCCTTGGGTTATAAACAAATGAATCCAAATTAAAAAAATATGTTTTTCGTTTTGGGTTCTTCAGATTTGGATTTGGGTTTGCATTTGATCATGTTTTGGAAAATTGAATCCAAAATAACCCGCATTATATTTGACTTATTTGGATATTTAGGGTAATTCAAAGTTCTTTGTTTTTTTTTTGCGTTGTCTGGTTACAAATAATTTGGGTTTTTTTTTTATAAATTTGGATGAGCATATCAAAATCAGTATATTCCATTATTTTAAACATTTGATCGACGCTAGCCTTGTATGTTGGGGAGTTGGGCTTGTACGTTGAGCGTCTCAGGTCGGCGTCTTTCTCAACAACGGTCGTGATCTCCATAAATGCCATGGATAAATTTTATCTGAGATCACTGACTATGGCTGCGAGGACCATTTCCTAAAGCTCGACACCGTCACACACGCGTAACTTCCAAACTTTCAATTTTCGCTTTTCTTCGAACCCTTTTGAAGTTGAAAAGCTCAAGAATATTGGACGACATACTAAAGACCATCCACAATTTCAAATGGCGTACGACTATCGTCCACAAGTTTAATCGACATGCAGATGACCGTCCATAATTTAGAATGACATACGAACGATTATCTCATCCATCTAAAATTTTGCAGACGAGACCATCTGTAATTTCAGACGGATCGTGCCATTTGTTCGTAATTGTAGAAAAATTCCTTATGGCTATCTCGTCCATCTGAAATCTCTATGCAACTACGGACGTATTACAAATGATATTTTTGTTCGTAAATTTCCAAACGGATTGTACATTTTGTCCGAAATTCCGTTCGAAAAATCCATTTGAAAATTGAAATTTTCTAGTAGTGTAGTCAACCAAATTCTTTCCTCTTTATGCTGTAGAATGATACTTTTACACCAAAAAACAATTGCACCATCTTTGTAATATTTTTGGGACATGGTGTATCTATTGGTCCTATGTCTTATTCCATCAAAAGGGATTGAACCATCTTTTATGTTTAAATATTATTATTCGACTCATCCGGGAAGCATGTATGAGTCTTGTTGTGTAACCTCATTGAAAAAGGTATATAAAAGATTGCGCCTAGCCACATGTACGGATCATTTGCACCTAGAATCTCTTTGTTTGCTTGTTGTAGAAACCAACGTCTTCTTCGACTTCACTATGTTAAATCTGAAGCATTTAATGCATCAATTTTTTTTAAGCAACAACATGACATCATCTTTGCATGCAGATTCTTGACCCACATAAATATCTAAATCGTTGTCCTAGTCAAAACTTATAGAATCAACAACCATTAAATCATCAAGACACACTTCATTTTCGGCTTCAACACATTCTTCATAATCAACTTTATTTTAAGGTTCATCAAGTTCTCAATTTCCGGCTTCAACATGTTGTTCATTTTCAACTTCATTTCCGGATTCACCAAATTCTCCATTTCTAGCTTCAACAAGCCCAGCTTTAACACGTTTTTCATTTTCAACTTCTGATCTAGTTTCAACACATTATTCATTTTCAACACTTTCATTTTCTTGGACTCCGTTGGTGATCTCAACATGTTAGACAATTACACATCCATCCTTTTCAACTTCCAACAAATAGCCAATAACATCTTCATCATCTAAGATGTATGAAGCCCTCTTTGGTCTTACGATCATCGGGAACCAAGTGGTGAACACCATTCTTATCTAAGAATCGAAAGGGTATAGCTCAATATTTTCTTTTTCATATATTTATCCATATCGATCTTCCTACTCATGCAATTAACAAGATCATTGTATTCACATTTTGAAAATTTTATTGAACATTACTACCTAAACTTCATCCTTTTCAGAAACCTATCGTGTCGATTTATCATTTGGGATCTTCTTATCAAACTCCCCCTCCATAATAAATGCATTACTAACCACTCATTAGCTCCTTTCAACATCCATCCTAAAGAACGAAATAAAATATCATAAAATACATCAATCAACCTCGTAGCACACAAAATGAAAAATGATATGAATAATGTACTTCTGCATGTGATGTCTAGCAATATCAAATGATATTTGAAGTCGGATACTTTGATTGCATCTAACACTAACGATTTATAAAATATAGAATTCCTTAACGCTATCAAATGTTCAGCCTCCCAAATCACTACTTACAAAACAAACTACTCGCTCATGCGTCCGTAAACAAACATAATTGAAGTAGAAAGTCTAAGGAACATGAAAACCAAAAGAAACCGAAGTCTTGGGTTGATCTCCAATGCTCCTTGTACGTCTCCTTCGCAAGAATCTCCTCCTTCTCTCTACTCTCTCTACTCGTGTGAATTCTCCAAACTAACTCTCTAACTCAAGCCCCCTCGACCCCTAGCTTCTATTCTTCCTTTTCCTTCTTCTTTTCTTTCCTTTTCTCCCTCCTTTCCTTCTGGCCGCTCGTTCTTTTCCTTTTGTTGCAGCATCCACCGATTTTACCTTTTCATGAGTTTTTCATTCTTAATTAAGTTGGGCAACGTTTCCATTACTTTCTCCAGCGAAATATCACTTATTCCTCTTCTCTAAAGTTGTTTTCCTTATTGTATAAGACCCCAACAAACTCCTATTTGTTTTAAGACAAATTAACTTATCTAGAGTTGCATTTGACGGATGTGACCCGCGCGGGCTGAGTGTGTGACACGCTCGAGCACGGCGCGCATGATCGTGCAAGAACGCGATGGAAAACATGGTGACCCGCTCGGGCTATGGTTAGCCCCGGTTTGGCTGGTGCGTGCTCCGGTTGGGCTGGGTTGTGGCCCGCTAGGGTTGATGCCCCGGTCATGCTGCTTGCTTGCCCGGGTCGAGCTCAATTTGCTGGACAAACTTGCCGACTAAATGCCCTGCTCGGGCTAGGGAGTTGCCCACGCGGGCTGATGCCATTCCTTGCCGATTCTCGTCCCGTTTGTTCCGTGATGATCCTCGATGTTGGTACTTTGTCTCGTGCACGTCCTTTAGCTCCAAAATGAACCGAATACGCATTAAAACCTTTAAGAACATGAAAGCATGAAAACGAGTAAAACGGATACAAAAATCATACATAAACATCGCATCTATATCCTAAACATCTCTAAAATATTGCAAGAAATACGTATGAAAACGAGATGATCACGTTCCAAGTTAAACTAAATTAACCTAAACTACCCGCAAGTGCACGGCACATGTGTGGTACTCTAGGTGTTGATCCCACATGGACTACGCAACACTACATAAACTCAAACTACGAATCAAACTTGCAAACGAATGAAAATTGATTTTATGAATGAAACAACTAAAAACAATAAACTACAAGCTCTTAACAGTGAGTCAAACGTCCTAGGATTACAGTTTCACCACAAGGCTTCTGAAACTAACAATCAACATATCTAATCATGCATTCCCAATTAAGTTATCTAAGACGGACGATCCTAATATGATATCTACCCTCTCTCAAGCCATAGACACGTGATCTAGTCAAGTTATCCCCTACTTTCGTGGCTGACACCTTAAACTAAACCCATAAGTTTTATGATTCATCCGTTTTACCCTCAACCGCTATGACCCTACTTTCATGGCCTAGCCTTGGTTGTTCTAAAACCTGATTATCCGGAATTAGAATTCTCCTTTTGGTTCTTCTCTTAAGTTCCTAAAACATGCATATACTTGGTCTTCGTATACACAAGTTAATCAAGCACTCAGAGAAAGAATAGATAAACGAATACAAGAAATTGCATTCAAAGATAAATCAAAGTGGTTCTGGGATAGCCATGGGCTAATCCCTTCTCCTAGAACAAAACAACTATTCGCTCATGTGTTCGAAAGCAAACAACATAATCAAAATAGATAGTTTAAAGAACATAAAAACCAAACAAAATGAAGTCCCTATTCGATCTTCAATGCTCCTTGGATGTCTCCTCCGTCAAGTGCTCATGAACAACTCTTCTCTCTACTCTCTCTCCAACGTCACGTGTGCTACTCCCCAACATTGAAGTGAATTCGGCCCCTTAGCTCTCCTCCTTATCTTTCCTCTTTTCTTTCTTTCCTTTTCTCCTATTTTTCCTCTTTGGCCGTTCAGTTCCTTTCTTCTATTTTCCTCCTTGTTGCAGCATGTTGCTTTGTGAGTTTTCCATTCTTATTTTCATTGGTTTCTATTCTTGAGTAAGTGGGCACGTTTCCTTTGTATTTTCCAGCCATATAACTCTCATTCCTCTTCTCTAAAAATGTTTCCTTTTTGTATAGGCAACTAACTACTTTCTTTTCCTCTTTGGTCGAGTTTCATTTTTTTGTTTCTGCAGGTGACAGACGCGACCCGCGTGGGCTGGAGAGTGTGTCCCGCACGGGCTCACTTGGAGGGGATGGATCCGAGCGTGCTGAAGGGTCCCCGCGTCGTGCTGAAGTTCCTAAAGTTGCTGGAAGTTCGGCCCTGTGCGGGCTAAGGTGTGTGCCCCACGCGGGCTGTGGTTGAATGATGAGTCCACACGTGTTGAAGCCTACCCCGAGCTATGCTTTAGTTGCTGGTGGTTGTGCCCTGCGCGATTTCTCCTCCCGTTTGTTCCGTTATGATCCTCGATGCGAATACTTTTTCCCGTGTACGTTCTTTAGCTCCAAAACGTACCAAATATGCATTATAACATGTAAGAACATGAAAACATGAAAACGAGTAAAACGGATACAAAATTCATACGTAAACATCACATCTATATCATAAGCATTCCTAAAATCATGCGAGAAATACGTATGAAAACGAGAAGATCAAAATCCCCCAAACTTGAATGTTTGCTTGTCTCTAAGAAAACGTAAACGTGGAACACATGGGATATACAAAAACCGAGAATTCCCCTTTCTCCTAGAAATACTACTAAAGCAAACCTAACCGATCAACTAACAAGTCGAGAGCAAATTCGGCCTAATTAAATTTTTAGTCTTCATTCTAGGTTCACTAAGGCTACCTACGAGAAAGCAAATCGATGGCAAACTAAACAAGCAACCGTAACTCTCTCCACCAAACAAGACTTCAGACAAATGCTAAACGTAAAGCAAACGAGGATACTTGTTTCATTTCCGAACTTCTTTCTTTCTTTTTTCTTCTTCTTTTTCTTTCTTTTGTTTCTTTTTATGTTGTTCAGACACACTAGGTTCCTAGGATGTTGGATTTTAAGGGATCTGGTCTCTACTTAGACCCAAACTATCGATGACTGTATACTCATGCATCTCGTTCAAGAGTGCAGCGGAGTAGGTGGCGTTTTTATTGTGCCATGCCCTTAGGACGTAGAAAGATGATCGCCAACCCACCACTTAGACCCGAACCATGGAAAAAGTATCAAGGTCGATGCACTCATATCGACTTTAGATTATGCTTTTAGGCAATATTCCTATCGACAACGGAGTGTTAGTGTACGCTCTTATTCTGCAAAACAAGCTCATTTTCAATTGATCTAATAATCCTCATGAATAAAAGTAAAGCATCATCTATTCAAAGTATGACCATCTAGATGGAGAGAATAAACGATAAACTAGCCTAGCAACCTCGTCTAAATCTCCCACAAGTAAACTAGGATTCCAAAGAGTTACGACCTATTATTTTTCAGCCGACTAGCTCTAACACTTAGGAAAACCTAGCTCAAACATGCCAAATATCACAGAAAAGGCCAACTTCTTAAGTATCCTAGGTTCAGGGTTCATCTCAAAACGTGACACCGGACAAGTGCTTAGGACTACTCTGACTCACGAAAACAAAAGCAAACTAAAAACTACAAAATCAAAGAGAAACATAAGAGAAAATGAAATGAAGTTACCTGAAAAATGTGAGATGCTCCCCCAGACTTGAATTGAACGGCGTCCTCGACGTGAAGCTCCAATGGAGAGTAAGGAAAGCTAAGTCACGTTCACGTTTGTGCTTGTATTTTTTTGTTTTGTTTTTTGTTTTGTTTTTTGTTTTGTTTTTTTTCTTTGATTTTTTAATGATAAACGAGTCTTAAACTAAACAACTACAAAAATAGAAAACAAAGAGTTGGGTTGCCTCCCAGAAAGCACTTATTTAACGCCTTTAAGCTTTGACTTCTCCATTCCTCACGCATGCGCGATGGGTGGATCGGAAAGGGAAACAAAATTTCCACTTTCGATCGGTTGAGCGGCTTGGTAGAGCTTTAGTCGCTCCCATTAGCTTTGAACATCCCACTCGTATCGCTCCAAAGTTCTACTGCTCCATGCAGGAATACCCCTCGTACCTGAAAAGGACTAGATCAACGAGACTATAGTTTGCCTCGGAAAAGCTTAAGACGAGAATTAAATAGTAGAACCAAATCACCTGGCTGAAAGTCATGAGGTAGGATCTTCTTGTCATGCCATTTCTTAGCATGCTCCTTGTAGATATTAGACTTATTGTATGCATCAAGGCGAAGCTCGTTTAGCTCGTTTACCTGCAAAAGTCGTTTCTCACCTACATTCTTAAGATCAAATTTAAGGAGCTTTGTCGCCCAATAGGCGCGGTGCTCTAGCTCGACAGGTAGGTGGCAAGATTTACCATAAACAAGCTGAAAAAGCGTCATGCCAATGGGAGTCTTAACATAGTCATGTAGGCCCATAACGCATCATCTAATTTTGTCGACCAATCTCTACGGGACCTAGACACGGTTTTCTCTAGTATACTCTTAATCTCCCTATTTGAAACCTCTACTTGTCCGCTAGCTTGTGGATTGTACGGTGTAGCTACCCTATGTTTCATGCCATACAGATTAAGGAGGGACTCGAATTGTCTAGCAGTAAAGTATGAGCCTCTATCACTAATGACTATTCTAGGAACTCCAAAATGAGGAAATATGATCTTCTTAAAGAATTTCATCACTATCCTAGAGTCATTAGTCGGCGTTGCTATGGCTTCTACCCACTTAGACACATAATCTACACCTACCAAAATATATTGGTTGCCACACGATGAGGGAAAAGGTCCCATGAAATCTACACCCCAAACATAAAAAAATTCTACCTCAAGGATGTAGTTCTGTTGCATCTCGTTCCTCTTACCTATATTTCCCGTTTTTTGACATCTATCACAAGAGGAAACGTACCTGTGGGCATCCTTGAAGAGGTTCGGCCAATAGAAACCCGCTTGAAGCACCTTTGAAGCGGTTTTGGACTTGCTGAAGTGGCCTCCATAGTCCGATCCATGACAATGGAATAGGATGCTCTCTACCTCTTCCTCGGGATGCATCTCCTAAAGACCCCGTCCGCGCATCTCTATTAGAGAATTGGATCGTCCCATTGGTAATGTTTGACGTCCGCATAGAATTTCTTGGACTCATGAAAAGAAAGGTCGCGACGTCCGCATAAGTGCGCATATTATGTTGTCTCTGAAGGAATCGTCGATAGGTCTCTCATCCCGCACAAAGGTGCGAGAGAGGTGATCTGCAACGACATTCTCGGATCCCTTCTTATCTCTAATTTCAAGATCAAACTCTTGTAAGAGAAGGATCCATCGGATGAGGCGTGGTTTCGTGTCCTTCTTCCCTAGAAGATATTTGAGCACTGCATGATCAGTATAAACGATTACTATTGATCCTAAGAGATAGGATTTGAACTTTTCAAAGGCGAAGATGACTGTAAGGATCTCCTTCTCGGTTGTGGCATAGTTGATTTGAGCGTCCTCTAGTGTCTTGCTAGCGTAGGAGATGACATGAGAGACCTTGTGTCTTCGCTGTCCTAAAACAGCCCCAACGGTGTAGTCACTAGGGTCACACATAATCTTCTCGTTTCCGACACGTAGAGAAAGTTTTCCTTGTTGTACGTCTATCATCGCACCTGCAGTAGCTAAGAACGGTCTACCAAGAATAATAGGTATCCTAGCATCCTCTTCAATATCAAGTACAACAAAGTCAGTGGGTATACAAATATTACCTATCTTGGTGGGTATACAAGTCAGTTTGAGAGACATCTTGGTAGGTTTGAGATCGTCGAAGTTCATCCGCTTGAAGACCGAATATGGCATGAGGCTCATGCTTGCTCCTAAATCACATAAAGCTTTGTCAATATCAAGATTACCTATTGTGCACGGAATAGAGGAGCTTCCGGGGTCCGTCAAATTCAAGGGCAGTTTGTTTTGAAGAATGTTGTTGCATTCCTCGATGAGTGCTACCGTCTCACTCTCTTCGATACGCCTTTTGTTGGACATAATTTCCTTGAAAAATTTGGCATAAGTGGGCATTTGGTGGAGGGCTTCTACGAACGGTATATTGATGTGAAGCTTCTTGAGAATCTCTACAAACCGTTCATACCTTACTTCTTTCTTGCTGCTCACCAACCGTTAAGGAAACGGTATTGGAGGTCTGTACGACGGTGGAGCAACGTACGGTTTTTCCAATTCTGGTTCAGCTCCTTCCTCGTTCACAATGCCCTTTCCTTTATCCACATATTTTCCAGCAGCTTTCTCTTGCTCTTTCGGGGGTGGATTCTCGATCAAATTATCGTTGCGCAAGGAGATGGCGTTCACGTGCTCTCTCGGGTTAAGATCGAGTTTACCGGGAAGCTGTCTAGGATTCCGAGAAGATGAGGCAGCCTATTGCACCATGGATTTTTCTAACATATTCACATGTGTTTTGAGCTCGTTGATTGCAGTCCCCATGTCCGCGTTGATCTTAGCTTGGAGTGATTGTTGCTACTTTTTCTCTTTGATGAATTCGAGCATCACCGCCTCAAGGCTTGATGAGGGAGCTTGAGGAGGTTGAGGAGCTTACGGAATTTGCTGAGCTTGTTGGAATTTCTGATTATTTTACTGGTACGACTGCTGTGGTTTTTGTTGAAATCTCGAATACTTCATCGATTGAGTCGTTCAGTATGAGAAGTTCGTGTGGTTCCTCCAATTCGGGTTGTAGGTATTCCTGAATTGTGCGTTTCCTTGCTGCTGGGCGTAGTTCATCTGTTCGATGTCGTCATGCACCATTCATTGATATGCTACATATTTCGTATCTCCGCAATTCACACAGTACATAGCGTTTGCTGCATTGCCCGTCGCTCTGCTCTGATTCGGCTCATATAGACCTCAAGTTCTGTGAGGCATACCTCTCGGTGTGGACCGCATAGTATGGTTCATGGCGAGGTTATCAATCAGCTCGTATGCTTGCTCAACACTCAGATCCATGAACGATCCTCTAGCAGCGTTATCCAACGTTGTTCGGTGTTCGTCTAAAATTCTACTGTAAAAAGTTTGGATAACATACCACTGCTCGAGACCATGGTGTGGAAATATTTGTAGAAGATCCTTAAATCTGCCCCACGCCTCAAACAATGTTTCTCCATCTCTGCATCTAAACATTGTGATTTCTCCCCTCATCTGAATCGTCTTGCTCGAATGAAAGAATCATGATAGGAACAATGTGCAGAACTGGTTCCAAGTAGTGATTGAACAAACGGGAAGCGATTGCAGCCATGTTTTTGCTCGTCCCCCAATTGATAAGGGGAAAAGACGCAATATGATCGCGTCCTCTGAGACTCCGTGTATCTTGAATGTACCAGAAAGCTCTAGAAAGTCTCTGAGGTGCTGATGGGGATCCTCGTGATTTCCACCCTTGAATTGCTTCTGATAAAGCATGTTGATCATTGCAGGATTAATTTCAAATTGCTCTCTAGCAATAAAGGACATTGTTCATGTTTTGTTCTGTATGACTGTTTGGACGTTGTTCATGTTTGGTACCACGTAGTTTCAGAGGCGACGTGGTGGAAGAGCCTGTGGTTCTCGCAGTTGAGGTGGGAATTGTTGTTGCTGCAAATGCCCCAAATTACCGATAGGTAATTGAGATTGTCCATGCTCGTTCTGATTATCCATCTCTCGTTGATCTGACAGCTCTACTGTACCTTCTTCCTTGCTCTTTCTCAGTTGTCTGTAAGTCCGCTCAATCTCGGGGTCGATTTGGAATAGACTCGAAGCACCTTAAAATCTGGTCATAAACCAACAAAGGACAAATAACGGAATTAGGTAGAAAGAAACAAAAGAAAAGAAAACAAAAAAAAACGAAACAAGTATGATCCTGGGTTCGAATCCAATACATGTTGACAATACTCCCCGACAACGACGCCAAAAACTTGATGCGTTCAAGGTTAAACTAAATTAACCTAAACTACCCGCAAGTGCACGACACGTGTGTAGTACTTTAGGTGTCGATCGTATAGGCACTACGCAACACAACTTAAACTCAAACTACGAATCAAACTTGCAAAGAAGAAATTTGATTTTAAGAATGATAACTAAAAATAATAAATTAACGAGTTCTTAACAGTGAGACAAACGTCCTAGGATTACGGTTTCACCACAAGATTTCTGAAACCAACAATCAACCTATCTAATCATCCATTCCCAATTAAGTTATCTAAGGCGAATGATCCTAATATGATATCTACCTTCTCTCAAGGCATATACACGTGATCTAGTCAAGTTATCCCCTACTTTTGTGGCTGAAACCTTAAACTAAACCCATAAGTTCTATGATTCATCTATTTTACCCTGAACCACTACTACCCTACGTTCGTGACCTAGCCTCGGTTCTTCTAAAACTGATTATCCAGAATTAGAATTCCCCTTTCGGTGCCTTATTGATGCTCCAATCAGGTGTTGGGCGCTCGGTGTGGTTTTTCTGGGTCACGAGAGTGTTTGTATACTGATCCGCATCGCTTATAGCTAGGGTCGAGCTGGAATCTGCTCAGGTCGCACGACAGTCTGCCTATTGATCCACGGCGTTTGTTTGGTCCGAGCTCAGGTCCACTCGAGTCATACTCATGTCTGCGTGTGCGGAGTATTTGGGCCAAATTTTCTCTATCTACTTGGATTATGTTCTACTGTACTCGAGCCACGATCTTCTGTGCTCGAGCCGCAAGGAAGTCTACTCGGGTCGCGCTTAACTCATTATCCGTGATTTCCTTCTTCTTTCCTTCATTCATCAACTTCTTATAGTGTGTTACTTCGTTTGGGTCCTCATATACCCCTTTTCCAGCTGCTAAGAGAGCCATTTCAAGGAAATCCATATTTCTAAATTCTTCAAGGACTTCCTTGACTAATTTCTCTATGACGTTGTTGTAGAACACCGAATCAACCATACACGGGTGCTTGAGCGTGTCGTTTAGATTAAAATCCACTTAATAGTCACTGAATTTCGATGTGAGTCTTTCTTTCGCACAATGTATGATTGTTTTTACTATATTCAGAAACGAGCTTCCGAGGATGATCAGGATCTTCTTGTCTTCCTCCATGTCTAGGACAACAAAGTCGACTGGGACGAAGAACTTTCAACTAGTAATTGCACGTCTTCCACCATTCCCTCGGGGATCCTAACACGTCGATCAGCCATGGTGAGTGCCATTCGAGTAGGTCGTAGATCCATTCGGCCACTAAGATCCATTTTCTCGTATAGAGACAACGGTAGCAAACTTACGCTTGCTCCGACATCGATAAATGTGTGGTTAATGTCATAATCACCTATTTTACAAGGGATCACGAATATACCTTGATTGGGCATTGATAACACCTAATCCATCATAGTATTTTCATCATTCCTAGCTTTAGTTTTGATTACGATTCTTGGACTTACCGACTTATTGAGTATATTTGAGGATTTCTTCTATTACTTCGTGTGTTGTGCAGGAAACAAAGACATGTGAAGAAAACACAAGTAAATACGGAAAATCTATCCCAAAACCTGACCAAAGTGACAAAGGTGTGAAAGGAGCACGACCAAGAAACATTATTGCAGCACGACCGAGCGGGTTGGAGTGCAGAACACACAACACGACCGGGCATCACTCCTTGCCTGACCAATCAACCAGGCAGAACATGCACGTCCGGGAGTCCTACAAAGCACGATCGAGCTTAAGAATCCATGCAGCATGACCGGGCATCCTTTGAAACACGGTCGGGTTGAGAAGGTCAGAAGCACGGCCGTGCTACACTCAACGCACGACCGGGGAGGAATCATCCAAGTAGCACGATCGAGCTTCACTCAATGCACGACCGAGCTGAAGAGCCAACTTGTGTGCGACCGGGCATCAAACCTGCACGACAGGCTGGAGGATGAGAATAGATGCACGACCCGGCTTCACTCAATGCAAGACCGGGCTTAATGTCCAAAATCACCCCGTAAGTTTTGAACGGCCTGGGGTTGCTCCATGTTCGGTCGGACACCTCAAGAAACCTGTTGCACGGTCGGGCTGATGGGTGTGCACGATCAGGCTTTACATGGCAACAACCAAGCGAATCACACGGACACCATTTGAACGAGTGTGATCTTAAAAAGAACCAGAAGATAACACAAAGAAGAGAGAGACGGACCAGACCACAAGAGAGGAGAGAGCACAGTTGAAGAAGGAGATTTCGGGAAACCGAAATCATTCGTCCCAGGCCATGCTTGGAGGAATAGGGAAGATGAATACTTAATGTGTTTGTGTTTGTTTCCCTATGATTTCTGAGTAGTTCTCTTTGCCATGGGTTAGGAATGCTATGTAATGGATAGTTTGGTTCTTAATGTTTGATTTCGGTTTTGTTCAATTGTATGGTTCGTAGGTTGTAATTGTGCGTAATGCGTTCATACTTTGCCGATCACATTTGAATGAGACAAGATCCTTTCGAATGAGATTACACATGTTTGAAGAGATTAGAGATTCGTCTCAGCATCTGGAGAGTCAGATTTGAGTCGCGGGATTAACCTTCGAATGAATTAGATTAATGAGAATCTGGCGGATCGGTTAATATATTTAGGAACGGTAATAATCGAGATAGAACTCCCATTGTTCTTCATGTGTTTAGGTTATAGATTTACTGCATCAAGAGGTGAGTAGGTTTGTCTCCTAGATAGAGGATTTAGGCATCAGGAGAGTCATTTCCGTTAATAGAGGTTGAGTTCCCATTGTTTTCGAAAATAGAGGTCGAATTCCCTATTGTTCTTCATGCATCTAGACATTTTGCGCTGTATCGAGAGATGAGTAATGTTGATTCCCTAGGTAGAGGATTTCGGCATCGGGAGAGTCATTTTCGATAATAGAGGTAGAATCCCCCATTCGTTCGTCATGCATCTAGATGTTCCATTGCTACATCGGGAGTTAAGTAACGTTGATTCCCTAGGTAGTGGATTTAGATTTTAGTTCCCCATTGATTGATATAACCCGATTTCATGTTTTTGTAGAAACATCCATTACATGTTCCGGTATTCTCGAAACCCGTGGTATACTATCTTGTTGTGTAATTCTTTATTATCTTTACTTTCCACATTGATAACCACATATTGATCGATCTTCTTCTCGTGAATTCTTAGTTCTAACGTTCGCTCTAGTCCCCACAGTTCGACCCTGGTCTACACGTACCGTATACTTGCGGTAGAGTGGTCTAGGAAATTAAAACCTCTGGTTTTCAACCATTAGGCATCTTCTTTGGTAAGTTTGGTTATAGCATCGATTTCATCACCATCACGGTCTCTGTCTCTACGTCCCGCTTGTTTGCAAGCACGTCCTTGAGGAACTTGTGATACGACGACATCTTCTTTAACACTTTATGGAACGAGATAGTTATGTACATTTTCTTCAAAATTTCAGCAAAAATTGTGAATTGGGCATCATCGTTCTTCTTGCCTTGACGTTGTGGAAACGACAAAGGAAGCAACCTCGGATCAGGTTTTAGGTATTTTGGCTCCTCTTTCTCCTCGGATTTCTTCTTGTGCTTGTCAAAGTCACTAGCCTTTTCCACTGCTGTGATGGATGCTTCACCCTTCTCAAATGTTTCGGGGGTGGACTGATCCAATGTCTTACCACTCCTTAGATGAATGGTGATTTGCTCACGGGGATTCGCTTCCGAGCTCCCCAGTAGTTATCCTTGTTGGTGCACTACTCCTTGTGCTATTTGCGCGACTTGCATTTCCAAATGCCTAAGATGGTTTTGAAAACCCTCCATCTACTTCTTGGCATTGTCTTGCTCCGCTTTCACTCCCATAAATAGATTATTATAATTTTGTTGCTTTTGGAGAAGGCGGGCAAACATGGCGGTAATATCGGGGCTGCTTAAGTTTGGGTTGGCGATGGCGCACGTGGCTGATACCCTTGATTCTGAGGCTGCATTCTTCGCTGGAAGTTCTGGTTTCTCTGCATGACCTGCAACTAAAAATGTTCTTGTGATTGTTGCGCATTCAACGCCTCATCTGGGTTCTTGTACGAGAAGTTGGGGTGATTTCTCCAACCGGGGTTATATGTGTTCGCCAAAGGCTGATTGTTTCATATGTAGTTCTTTTCCTCATACCCCTGAACTCCTTGTTCCCGTGATTGCTCTGAGTAGTGAAGGCAATGTGATTTAGACAACAAATGGTAAATCCCCGCAACTTGGTCTTTCACTTCAGCTATGTCAGCGTGTAGAGCATGCACCTCGTTCACAATGGCCACCATTGCTGGAAGGTTGCGGTTGTATTCCCCTGTAGCATTGCTTCTTTCATCGGCCATTCAATCGATCAAGTCCTCAATATTTGGAAATGTGAGTTACTCAAAAATCTCCAGCTGCGGCTATAATCAATATCCTAGTGTTGTCCATAAGTCCTTGGAGAAAATTATATATAAGGTAGCTCTGATCCATGCCGTGGTGTGGGAAAAGGTGTTGATAGCCTTTAAATCAATCTCACGCTTCATATTAGCTGTCGACTGCCCCTTGCACGAATGTATTGATCTGATTTTAGGCGAGCTGAGCTTTACTCTAAGGGAAGAATTGTGTCATGAATTTCTCCTCCAGTTGTCCTAATGATTGTATAGAATTAAACGGTTGAGAATACAACCAATCTTGCGCTTTGTCCTTCACAGAGAATGGGAAGGCAACTAGCATGACATCTTCATCCGAAACCCCTTCTCCAGCTCTTGTAGTTTTGCATAGCATCTTGAAGTCAGTGAGATGCTGATTTGGATCCTCAACGAGTCTCCCTCTAAACACTGCATAGCTAAGCATCTGCATGAATGCCGGTTGTAGTTCGATGCAAGCGTTCCTCCTACTGATGCATGACAAGAGTTGCGTGTGCCTAGGAACCGTGTATGATCCATAGGGAAGCTTGCATTGGTGGCGCGTTCGGGTCATGACATTCTGCCATTTGTTCTTCTTCGCTCTCGTCTACAAGTCTGGGTTCGATTACCCCCTCGGGTTCACTGTCAAAATTCGTTTGCGTGTTGTCTACCGGTTTGCTTGCACTAGCTTTCGATATTTTCCTCAGTTCCTTAATAGTTCTATCAATATCTAGATCGTAGACTAGATCAGTGTTTTCGATACTTCTCATGCACAAATGAGCTACACAAGAAAAGACAAAACAAAAAAATCGGGTGAGCTCCGAAAGGTAAAAGAAATTGACTCACAAAGAATAGAAAAGAAAAAAATGAAAGAAAAAACTAAAGACTCTAGAAAGGGTTGTGTCCTAATTCAGAAGTATCCTAACTCTTATATCGTAATTACTTCCCCGACAATAGTGCCAAAAACTTCATGTGGTTAATCTTAAGTAATAAACACCTAGACTAATGTTTCCACAAGAATACGGATCGTATAGTACTAGGATCGAACACTGGGGAACTGATGCAACTATAGAGTTATTTAACTAACAAATAGGACATATAATAAATCAATCGGTTGGAATGCAAAGTAAAGACTAAACTAACTATCGGATAAATTCAATAAGATAAAGCACCACAGGTTTCGAGAGATGCACAATAATGCAATAAAGTGCTAATAAAGATCATGGTTATAGATATTGTCACAAATTTAGGGAATTCAAGCTCTTTCCTAGGGAATGACTCTCTCAATGCCTAAACCCACAATATAGCATGCATACTACCGATCTCCCAATTGCGCAATAAACATACTAAACGCATTAAGACCACTATCCTAATTCATGAGTTTAATCGATCGGCCGACCAAGGTTCTAAATTGACTAACACCCAAAATCATGGTTAGGTTCCAAAATCTAATCCACTTCTCGATGCAATCAGTCTTTTGTAATCATTCATTCAAGTGATCAGCAAGAATAAAAGTATTAGAAACAACCAATCAATCTGAAAACGTATAAATACTATAACCAAGCATTAAGCACAAGCCTTCATTACATATCGGCAAAACTCTAACCTGTGGTAATAGATCTACTCTTACATGGGTTCTGAAAATAAAACACGAATGAAATCTATCTTAACCATTCTTAACCATAGGTACAAAAAGAGATCCCTCCCTATTCTAATACCATAGTCTTCAATAGCTCCTCTGCGTTCCGAGTTCGTCGCCCCGTCTCTAGCCTTCAAAATGTTCTGCTCTAGTTCTGTCCGTTCGTGAGTAAGAGGATCCAAACCCTGTCCGAAACTGGACTCCCTTCTTTTCCACTCTTCGTGCTTGTTTCCTCTTTCCTTTCTTTTCCTTTTCGCCCTCCTTCCTTCTCTCCGTATGTTCCCTCTTTCTGTCTAGCTATGCATTTCCAATTCTGGTTCCAACGGCTTGGTTTCCATTTCGTGTCCAGCATTCAGCAGTTTACATTTCTTGTTCCAGCAGCCGGGAATTTACATTTCTTGTTCTCAAGTCGTGTTTCAATTTTGTTTAGGCGGCCATATGTTTCCATTTTATGTTTCAGCCTTTTTTGCTTTTGTGGTTTTAGGAATTCTTCGATGCTGACCCTGCACAGCTGATAGGAGGGTGGTTTTGCTTAGTTTTGCTTCATTTACTCCTATTTGTATCCCGATATTTCATTTCCAGCAAAACACGAGAAAACGCTAGAAGAAGACTAAATGATGGTTAGTAACTCGGTAAAATCCAAAATAATAATAAAGCTAACTATAGAAATAGATGAAAATACTAGGAAAAATTAAACGTTATCATCGAAGATCACAACAGAGCAAATGGGACGAGAAACGAACAAGAAATGATAAGCAAATGCTGCAAAACTACGCAAAGCTACCTTACATTCAGAACTACACGACCGGACGGTGTATTGTGCCCAGCGGAGCGCATCCAGAAGCTCGATCAGGTGAATGGAAGCAAAGAGCTCAGGAAACTAAAGTCTAGCACTTGACCGAGCACCTTAAATAGCTCGATCGGGATCACCAACCAAAACATCCCCCGAAGAGAACGCACGGCCCGTGCAACTCCATAGCCCGAGCGATTCCTTTTGAAGACAAGTGACTGACTGAGCGATATGCTATGCCCGGTTGGGCACATAAACCTTAATGAAAAAAGGAAAAGAAAGTTTGGGCAGCATGCCGCTTGAAGAGAAAAGGAATTGAGGGACGCGGTTGGCACAAAAAGGAAAGGAGAGGCAACCCGGTCGGGCATCTTGTCAAGAACGGTCGGGCATTGTTTGGAAAGGAGTTTCCTTATCCGGTTTGAACTGAATTTCCATGAAGGGAGGTCCCTAAAATTTTTTTCGGAGAGGAAGGGGTATTCTCTCAGTTTCTGGGCGCTGTTAGGAGCAATCTTAGCAAGAGACATTCGAAGAGCAAGAGAAAATCGATCCGAACCTCATTTTGTTTGATTTCTATGCTCTCTAGACTATCTATTTCTTTCATGATGCTTTGTTTTGGATTCATGTCTAAGTAGTAGCCTTGTTCTAAGAGAAGGGATTAGCTCAAGGCAATCCCAAAACCTATTTTGAGTGATTTTGAATGCAATTCCCTATTATGGTTTTTCTATTCTTTTTGGATAAAAGCAAAGGCATCGTGATCATGGAAAGGGATGAACCGGATCTAGAAAAGTCGTATGTTGCTCCACCGACGTACAAACCTCCTATACCATTTCCTCAACTGTCGGTGAGCAGCAAGAATGAAGATAAATTTGGCAAGTTTCTAAAAATCCTCAAGAAGCCCCACATCAACATCCCACCCCACATCAACATCCCATTCGTAGAAGCCCTCCAACAAAAAATTCCTACATGCGCCAAATTCCTCAAGGAGATTCTCTCCAACACAAGGCACATCGAAGAGAGTGAGACGGTAGCACTTACTGAGGAATGCAGTGTCATTCTCCAAACGAAGTTGCCTCTGAAGTTGAAGGACCCCGAAAGCTTCTCCATTCCATGCACAATAGGGGCATCGACATTGACAAGGCCCTGCACTATTTAGGAGCAAGCGTGAGCCTCATGCCACATTCGTTCTATAAGCAGATGAACTTCAGGGAGCTTAAGCGTACCATGATATCTTTACAGCTTGTAGATCATTCGGTAAAGTATCTGATGGGTATTGTTGAAAACATCCCCTCTAAAGTAGGTAGTTTTTGTATACCCACAGATTTTGTTGTACAAGACATAGAAGAAGATGCTAGGGTGCTCCTTCAAGGAGTCTTGCTTTAGAGTCGACTTATTGGAAGACTTGGCGAATGACACGATTGATCAAGTAAGTATCTCTAACCGTCTTTAGAGATGCTTGACACAGGATTGCAAGGACACGGGACCCAAAGACAAAGAAGCCAAGCTCTACGCATAATTGATGAGTGCCATTGAGGCACTACAGGATGCCCCACACGGGGAGATTCCATGCGAAACACATGCTTATTTCGCAGTGGAGAAGGCGCCTAAAATCGAGCTCAAACCTCTGCCTTCTTCTATTCGGTATGAGTACCTTGGATGCAATGAAACATACCCTATTATTGTGAATGCCAACTTGAGCGCAAATGAGACACGAAAGCTACAAGGAAAGATCACTTTCATCTGCCATTCATTGACCAGATGCTAAGATACTTAGCAAATCGCGCCTACTTTTGCTACTTGGACGGGTACTCCGGTTTCTTCCAGATTCCCATCCACCCTCAAGATTAAGAGAAGACAATCTTCACGTGCCCTTATGGGACGTTTGCCTACCGCCGTATACCTTTTGGCCTCTGCAATGCTCCGACTACTTTTCAGCATTGCATGGTGGCAATTTTTTCTATTTCATTGAGCATATTATGGAAGTTTTCATGGATGATTTTTCTATTTACGTCTCTTCGTTCGATGATTGCATCTTAAACTTTCTAGAGTGTTACAGTGGTGTGAGGAAGTCAACCTAGTACTTAATTGGGAGAAATGCTACTTCATGGTGAAGGAAGGGATCGTTTTAGGACACATGATCTCATTGAGAGGCATTGAAGGAGATAAGGCCAAGATCGAGGTAATCGAGAAGCTTCCTCCACCGGTATCGGTCAAGGAGGATTGCAGCTTTTTAGGGCATACCAATTCTATCAGAGGTTCATCAAAGACTTCTCCAAGATCACAAAACCATTGACATAGTTGCTGGCCAAGAATGCTACATTTGAGTTCTCTAAAGAGTGCCATGACGCCTTCAACAAGATCAAGAGAGCATTGGTTTCAGTGCATATTATTCAACCGCCGGATCGGAGCTTACCATTCGAGATCATGTGTGATTATAGAACATACGCGATTGGGGTTGTTTTAGGACAATGGAGAGACAAGATTTCTCATGTCATCTCCTATGCTAGCAAGACCTTAGACGATGCTCAGGCCAACTTTGCCACAATCGAGAAGGAGATCCTTGTCGTTGTATTTACCTTTGATAAATTCAAGTCATACCTGGTTGGCTCGAAGGAAATTGTCTACACGGACCACGTGGCACTCAAGTATCTCCTAGGGAAGAAGGACGCAAAGCCAGACCTTATCTATGGAATAAGAAATAATATATTTAATTTAATTGTGAGCCATCTTAGACGTCCACAAACTTGTTGGAGGTAAACTATTTTGATCGATACCACAATATTAGATTAGTTTTCGTGCACAAGAAACTTGTTGATATGATCAACAAGGTAGTAGGACAAACACGCCTTGCAGATAATGTTGATGTTTCATATGCTTACATTAAATACTTGGAGGATTTTACGATTAAAAAGTGCACCATCCTAGCATCGATGAGTTATAAACTCCAATGGCATCATCTTAAGAAGATATATGGTTCTCATATTAGAACGGCAAGAATTTAAACATGTAGTTTTTGTATACCCGCAGATTTCGTTGTACTAGACATAGAAGAAGATGCTAGGGTGCCTATTATATTGGATATGCATTTCTTAGCCACTGCAGATGCCATGATCGACGTACAACAAGGGAAACTCTCTCTACGTGTCGGAGACGAGAAGATAGAGTTCAACTTGTCCAGCTCTATGAATGGACCCTCCTTCAAGGAGTCTTGTTTTAGATGTTACTTGTTGGAAGATTTGGAAAATCACACACTTAATCAGGTAAGTATCTCTGACCCTCTGGAGAGATGCTTGACGCAGGTTTATAGGGACGTAGGACTCAAAGACGAAGGAGCCAAGCTCTACACAGAATTTATGAGTGCCATTCAGGCACTATGGGATGCCCCACACAAGGAGATTCCGCGCAAAACACATGCTGATCTCGCAGTGGAGAAGGCACCTAAACTCGAGCTCAAACCTCTCCGTTCTTCTCTTCGGTATGAGTGCCTTGGATGCAATGAAACATACCTTGTAATTCTGAATGCTAACTTGAGCGCATATTAGACGCGAAAGCTACTCGCATGCCTAAGGTAGCATAGGAGAGTGATCGGATACACCATCGGAGACATCAAGGGACTGAGCCCATCATTATGCACGCACATAATTCTCATGGAGGACAGACACAAACCCTCCATCGAAGCTTAAAGGAGGCTGAAACCGAATTTGAAAAAAGGTAGTGAAAAAGGAGATCATAAAACTTTTGGATGCAGGTATCATTTATCCTATCTGGGACAGCGAATTGGTGAACCTTGTGCATGTCGTGCCAAAGAAAGGAGAAATGACAATAGTGCGCAACGCGAACAACGAGCTGATTCCGACAAGGACAGTCACGAGATGGAGGATGTGTATAGACTACTGCAAGCTCAACAAAGCTACAAGGAAATATCACTTTCCTCTCCCATTCATTAACCACACACTACTAGAAATTTTTAATTTAGAGACGGAAATTCCGGACGGATTTTGATCCGTCCCTAAATTCCGGACGGAAATTTTGGTTCGTCCCTAAATTTTGGACAAATTTTAATCCATCTGTAATTGACAAAAGAAATTCTTTCAGCCCCTATTTCCGGCCGGATTATGGACTACCATCAATCAGTCCCTAAATTCTAGATGGATTAGACACGAATTTTGATTTTTTTATTTCATTTTTATTCGTTTTGTATCACTTTTTAATTTTTTTGACAGAAAATTTCCAGACGGGCTAAAAAATCCGTTTGGAAATTAGCGACGGGTTTTTGCACCTGTCCGTAATGTTTTATTTTATTTCTAAAAAAATATATTTAATTTGTTTATATAAAAATAAAAAAATTGATTTTTTTAAATTTTTTATTTTATTCGTAAAAGAAATTCCGGACGGTTTAATGTTCATCAAGAAATTTTCAAAAAAAATATATTTAATTTTTTTTATAAAAATAATTTTTATATAAATATTGTATTTTATTTTTTTTTCAAAAAATTTTCGACGGACACCAAACCATCCGGACTTTTTTACAAATAAAATAAAACAAATTAAAAAAGCAAAATTATAAAATAATAAATATATAAAGAAAAAAGAAAAAAACCATCCCTAATCCGTCTGGAATTAGAGATGGATTTTATAATCCGTCCGGAATTAGGGACGGATTCTATAATCGTCCGAAATTAGGTACAGATTATTTAATCCGTTCAGAATTAGGGACGAAATTAGAGACGAAATTAGGTACGAATTATTTAATCCGTTCGAAATTTGGGACGAAATTAGGGACGAACATGTTGTATATTGGTCCTATGTCTCATTCCATCAAAAGGGGTTGAACCATCTTTTGTGTGTCAATATTATTATTCGATTCATCCGGGGAGCATGTATGAGTCTTGTTGTGTATTCTCACTGAAAAAACATATAAAACATTGTGCCTAGCCACGTGTAATGACCATTTGCACCTAGAATCTCTTTGTCTGCATGTTGCAGAAAACAACGTCTTCGTCGACTTCACTACGTTAAATCTGAAGCATTTCATGCATGCAACTTTTTTAAGCAACAACATGATGTCATCTTTGCATGCAGATTCTTGACCCATAGAAATGTCTAAATCGTTGTCCTAGTCAAAACCTGGAGAATCAACAATCATTAAATCATCAAGGCACATTTCATTTTAAGCTTCAACACGTTCTCCATAATCAACTTCATTTTAAGGTTCATAAAGTTCTCAATTTTTGGTTTCAACATGTTCTTCATTTTCAACTTCATTTTCGGGTTCATCAAATTCTCAGTTTCTAGCTTCAACAGGTCCAACTTTAACACGTTCTTCATTTTCAACTTATGCTTTAGTTTCAACACATTATTCATTTTCAACACTTTCATTTTCTTGGATTTCGTTGGTGATCTCAACATGTAAGATATTTCTACATCCATCCTTTTCAACTTCCAACAAATAGCCAATAACATCTTCATCATCTAAGATGTATGAAGCCCTCTTTGGTCTTACGATCATCGGGATATAGCTCAATCTTTTCTTCATAGATTTATCCATATCGATCTTCCTACTCATCCGATCAACAAGATCATTGTATTCACATTTCACAAACGTTTGTGAAATAGTACTACATTAACTTCATTTTTTTCAGAAACATATCGTGTCTATTTATCATTTGGGATCTTCTTATCAAACTCTCCCTCCATAATAAAAAATAAATTACTAACCATTCATTAGCTCCCTTCAACATCCATCCTAAACAACAAAATAAAATATCACAAAATACATCATCAATGTTGTACCACACGAAATGAATATGAATAATGTACTTCTACATGTGATGTCTAGCAATGCCAAATGATATTTGAAGTCAGGTACTTTGATTGCATCCAATACTAACTATTTATAAAATATAGAATTCCTTAACTCTATCAAATGTTCAGTCTCCCAAATCACTAGTTGCAATTAAAAATATGCATGCCTATCATTTTATCGTGAAATTTTGACCAAACACTGGGTTTATGCAATAGATCTAGACTCCAATTTACTACATTAGGCAACCACATTATTAAAGGAAAAATTATCACATGTACAATTGCATGTAACAATGTTTTCATTCCAAATATACCTCTAATACCTTCGAACTCAACATTACAAACGAAACTTTTCTTGATAATATCTTGTTTTGCAATAACAATCAATAAAAGTCAAGGTCAAAGTGTAAGAAAAGCTAGACTATATTTACCCAACCCGTATTTAATCACATACAACTTTACGTTGCATTATCAAGGGTTTAAATAAAAAAAGATTAAAAATATTGATCATGTACGATAACAACGAGTGTACAAAAGAACTTTGAATGTCGTTTATAAATAACTTTTCCACAACATTTAAATATTTGTAAAAATTCAAGAATTTAAAATGAATACCCTTATTTTGTTTTCACATTATGTATTTACTAATAAATAACATAATGACCATTGCACATTATTATTCATGTTTACGAAGAATTTAATATTATTCAATTCTTTGTAGCAAAAAAATCGCATTGAAGCACCGGTTCAATCTAGTATTTACTAAAATACAACACCAAGGGTTCACACAAGATGAAATTCACATTATCGCTTAAATAGATAATCTTCAACCTAATGCAACCATCTTGGTATGACAAATAATACTCACTCGCGCATTGCGCACGATCCCTTTCTAGTGATTAGTACAATTAAATGAATTTCAAGGGATATAAGCGTACATTTGGTCCTTCGAACGTGTACGAAGAATCCATTAACCTCTATCATTCGAGTAGGATTCATTGTGTTAAAGAAGATTTCTTGATTAGTCTAAGGGCATCCTTCAAAAAAATTGTCTATTGACGATGGATGATGGTGAAAAATCTCTTGATTGACTTATAGGCTCTCTTTAAGACTCGTCCGATGATGGTCAAAGATGGAGGTTGATAATGGCAATCAAATTTTTTAAGGTGGAGTGATGGACACCACAAGAAGTGCGGAAGACTCTTGATACAGTCGGATAACGGCTTCAATTGTTCCCCGAACAAGTTAAAGTCATCGTGTTCTTAACACCAATCAAGAATACAAAAAGGTTTTAATTCTTCAAATTTCAATGTTCTCATAAAATGAAATTATATCCTTTATATAGGAGAGGATCCATGTTTAAAATAAGGAAAATGTAATAATAACGATCTACTAGCCGTTGAGGAAGATTTCCTAGCTGCCGGAGATATTCGACAAAGGCAAGTAGCTTATTTGTTGGGATATATAGGCTTGGAAGCTTTTCTTAGCCATTGGAAAGGTTCTAGACAAGGGCCTTTGGTTTATGAGTGCGAGCGAGGCCTCAGATTAAGAGGTGCCGATCGAGGCCCGATGCAATGTGGAAGATATATGTGATTCTTCCTTGTGTTGGACCCAAATCCTCTTTTTAATCAAGAGTCTCCTAGGCTTCCTTCATTATCTCAATAGCTTTATTCTGCAAGCTCTTTGGTCGTCCACGTTTGAGTAGGTCATGGGACAATTCTATCTGCTCGGCTCCTTGGATTGACTCCTTGCTTGTGTAGCTCTCCTACCTCGTGTGACCTTCCGTTGGTTCAATCTCAAGGTCGATGTCCTCATAATATCGAACCCAAATTTAACCGGATAATTAATTTTTGTAAGTAAACTTGAATATGTACAATAGGGATAACCAATGTTCAAATATCCAATAAATTAACTAATATAAATGGGTACCCGAACCCGAAATATAAAACCTATGTAGAAAAGACGGTATTCGAGAAGACGAACAAAGTAGAGAGGACGACACGAAGAGTGATGAGGATGAGACTCTAACCAATACACCAATGACACACAAACTGGTCACACGGGTTAAAACTAAGATGAGCATAACTTTTTCGCTCAAATGGTGGTAGAATAATGTGTAAATGCACCACATGAGCACTAAGAGGCGTTAAAAGACGCTTGTGTCACTTACCTACAAGTGAAACTAAAGGATCTGAAAACACTCGACTAGAGCAGAGAAACGCTCAAGCCAAGCGAATACTCTAGACCAATGTACGAATGACATCGTACGTTACTCGGTCCGGGCGATAGAGTGCTCCACCCAGCTATGTGAAATTATATTTATCGGTTATTTTCTATTAAATAAAAAAAATTTAGCATAAGATATGAGTAGACAAATGTAAAAATATTGTTTAAAGGCGAGTTTGAAGCCCTTAGATGTAATAATGAATAATAAGATGTATGTTTGACATGTAATATAACGCTAGAACTTCAGTTCAAAGATTAAATCATATATATATATATATATTTATATATAACTTGTAATATAATAATGAAAGCAAACAAAATTGAAGAAAATAAAAAAACATATAGACGGATCTCTCCGTTTAAAGAATACAAAATGCAAACTGACACGTTGACATTTGAAGCACATTCCTCCTACAGCTTGTTAAAAGCATTTTGTGTTTGGAATGACATGTTCTCAAGTGTACTTAGTTGCAGGCAACAACACCGCCAAGTTGTATTAAAAAATGGCTTATCAAGAAGCTATATAAGGCAAACACCTCCTCGTTACAAGTCACAACACAAAAAAAAAAAACACACACACACACAAAAACCAAATCAAACAAGGTGTTGGTGAAGAAAATAATGGTTTCTTCCCGCGGGATGGGGCGCTCGCCCCTTCTCGTTTATGCTTTAGCTTTTGTCTTCATGGCGACTATTGTTGTTGCCTCTGAGCCATATTACTCACCGTCCCCTAAGATTGAGTACAAGTCTTCCCCACCACCATACGATTACAAGTCACCACCCCAACCATACAGTTCACCTTCTCCAAAATTTGAGTACAAATCGCCATCTCCACCACCTTACTACTCTCCGTCTCCAAAGGTTGAATACAAGTCTCCACCACCACCATATGTTTACAATTCTCCTCCTCCGCCATATTATTCGCCTTCTCCAAAGGTTGAGTACAAATCTCCACCACCGCCGTATGTATACAAATATCCCCCACCCCCACCTTACTACTCTCCATCTCCAAAGGCTGAATACAAGTCTCCACCACCGCCATACCTTTACAATTCTCCTCCTCCTCCATATTATTCGCCTTCTCCAAAGGTTGAATACAAATCTCCACCACCACCGTATGTATACAAATCTCCACCACCCCCACCTTACTACTCTCTGTCTCCAAAGGCTGAATACAATTCTCCACCACCGCCATATGTTTACAATTCTCCTCCTCCTCCATATTATTCGCCTTCTCCAAAGGTTGAATACAAATCTCCACCACCACCGTATGTATACAAATCTCCACCGCCCCCACCTTACTACTCTCCGTCTCCAAAGGCTGAATACAAGTCTCCACCACCGCCATATGTTTACCATTCTCCTCCACCATATTATTCGCCTTCTCCAAAGGTTGAATACAAATCCCCACCATCACCGTATGTATACAAATCTCCACCACCCCCACCTTACTACTCTCCGTCTCCAAAGGCTGAATACAAGTCTCCACCACCGCCATATGTTTACTATTCTCCTCCTCCACCATATTATTCGCCTTCTCCAAAGGTTGACTACAAGTCTCCACCACCACCGTATGTATACAAATCTCCTTACCCGCATGTTTGTGTTTGCCCTCCACCTCCACCATGTTACACTCCATCTCCGAAGGTTGTATACAAATCTCCACCACATTCATATATTTACGGATCCCCTCCACCTCCTCCATACCATAGACCTTCTCCAAAGACTTACTACAAATCTCCTCCGTACTACTCTCCTTCTCCAAAGATTGAGCATAAATCTCCAGCTCCACCATATGTATACAGTTCTCCTCCACCCCCACCTTACTACTCTCCATCTCATAAGGTTGAATACAAGTCTCCTCCACCGCCATATGTTTACAAATCTCCACCTCCCCCGCCATACGTCTATAACTCTCCTCCTCCACCTCCACATTACACGTATTCTCCAAAGATTGAGTACAAGTCTCCACCTCCACCATATGTATATAGTTCTCCACCACCTCCTCCTTACTACTCAACTGCCCCAAAGATTGAATACAAGTCTCCTCCACCGCCATATGTTTACAAGTCTCCACCTCCCCCCACCATACGTCTATAATTCTCCACCTCCACTTCCACATTACACTTATTCTCCAAAGATTGAATACAAGTCTCCACCTCCACCATATGTATACAGTTCTCCACCACCTCCTCCTTACTACTCAACTGCCCCAAAGGTTGAATACAAGTCTCCTCCACCCCCATATGTTTACAAATCTCCACCTCCACCACCATATGCCTATAGCTCTCCGCCTCCACCACCGTATAACGCTCATTCTCCAAAATTTGAGTACAAGTCTCCACCATCAACATATGTATCCAATTCTCCACCACCTCCACCATACTATTCGCCAGCCCCTAAGAATGAGTATAAGTCTTATCCATCTCCTTATCCCTACACTTCTCCACCTCCACCACCGTATTATTCCCCTTCCTCAAAGACTGAGTACAAGTCTCCTACACCTTCATATTATTGAAGTCTATTTAATGCATTAACCATGTGACTGATTGAGTTCCAATTGAAAATCCAGGGATTGTTCTTCAGTTATGAACTTGATTTAAATTTTTTGTTTCTTTACATGTTGGAGTTTTCGTAAGTCTTTATTTTGTTTATCTTCTGGACATTTCAATTTCTTGTACTGAATAACATATTACCATCTTCTATTTGGTTGTGTGTATTTCATGATTAATGATATAATGAGAATTTTAATTTCATTACGTGGTGATATGTTAGCTTTAAAATATCTAAGTCTTGTATACACCATCGAAAAACACGACCTTACAAAAGTTAACACCAACGCCAAATTGTGTTGAAAACAACTTCCAAGTCAATACACAACACAATTTAAACGCAATGATTTGTTAAATTATCGACAAAATTGACCCAATTTTGAATGCATAATCAATTCAAATATTTTGTTAAATTATCGTGACAATTTCCCTTGTCTATTATTATTGAAATGTTTTTAACATAATTATAATTGAAAAAAGATTCTAAAGTCGTGTGTAGCACAGATTTTTTTTAAGTTATAATTTGGTTTTAGAAGTTTTATCTATTTGATTTTAAAATATTTGAATATTATAACTTAATATAATTTAGTGATTGACTATTTATACTCGTTTTAAAGATTTTTCAACCTTTAAATTAATCTATAATCAATATTGGAGAGGTTTATACTGATGGAAGCTTTAATTTGCGTTCTTTATAATTCTTTATAAATCTTTATAGAGAATAAGATATTAAGTGTCAAAGCAATTTAATCTAATAAGCCAAAACAATATTAGTATAAAATTTAATTTTATATGATATATTATTATATTTATGTGTAAATGTAGACACATCTATATTTATGCTCTCCTTCCTTGTGTGACCCTCCTTTGGTTCAGTCTCGTGGTCGATGTCCTTGATAAATTCTAATTTTTCCTAATATTTTCATCTCTTTCTATAGTTAATTTTGTTATGATTTTGGACTTATCCAAATTATTAAGTAGAATTTAATCTTCTTCTATCGTTTTCTTGTTTTTGCAGGAAATAAAGATATGAAGACACAAACACGAGTAAAATGCCGCAAAATTAAGCAAAAAATACCCTCGGTTCAGCTGTGCACGGTCGGGTGTCCAAGATTCCTAAACCAGACAGAAAATAGAAATGCACTGTTGTTGAAGAGAAATGGAAACCAAGCCGCTGGGACACAAAACGGAAACCAAGCTGCTACTTACAAGAAATGGAAACGCACGACTTGCATAAAATGGAAACCGTAGGCCACTGCTTACAAGAATTGGAAACGCATGGAGAAAGGGAAAAAAGGAAGCCAGCCAAAAAGGAAAAGGGGGGAGAAAAGGAAATTCGTGCAAGTGGCTAGGGTGAGAAGTGGAAACCAGCACAAAGGAGAAAAGGACTTTTGGAACCGAAAGGGGAAAGGACTCTCACGGTCGGACAGAGCAGAAGGTCGAAGAAGGCTAGAGACGGGGATACGAACTCGAAGCATGAGGGCGCTATTGAAGGCTACGGTATTAGAATAGGGAAACATATCTCTCTGTACCTATGGCTAAGATAGATTTCATTTGTGTTTTGTTTTTTGAACCCATGTACGAGTAGATCTATTGCCACGGATTAGAGTTTTACCAATATGTAATGAGGTCTAGTGCTTAATGCTTGGTTATAGTATTTGATAATTTTCAAATTGATTAGTTGCTTTTAATGCTTTTATTTTTGCTGACGAATTGAATTAATCAGCACCTCACGGACTTCAAGATGCTCTACTAATCTACCAAAGCTGAAGAAGGGATTTTGGATGAGGATGTCATGTTAGTTGCCTTCCCGTTCTCTGTGAAGGACAAAGCATGGGATTGGCTATACTCTCAACTGCCAAATTCTATACAATCATGGGGACAACTGGAGGAGAAGTTCATGACACGCTTCTTCCTTCACAGTAAAGCTCGGCTCGCCAAGAATCAGATCAACACATTTGTGCAAAGGGCAACCGAGAGCTTATCTGAAGCATGGGAACGATTTAAAGGATATCAACGCCTTTACCCACACCACGGCATGGATTAAAACTACCTCGTACATAACTTTCTGCAAGGACTTTTGCCAACACGATGATACTGATCATAGCCGTAGCTGGAGGCTCTTAGAGTAATCTCACATTTTCCTCGATCGAGGATTTGATCCATCAAATGGCAGACGAGGGAAGCAATGCTACAGGGGGAATACAGCGGCAATCTTCCAGTGAAGGTGGCTAATGTGAATGAGGTGCATGCTCTAGACACCGATATAGCTGAAGTGAAAGACAGAGTTGCAGGAATTTACCATATGTTGTCTGAATAATAATGTCTTCACTATTCAGAGCAATCAGGGGATCTAGAAGTTTAAGGGTACACAGAAATGAACTACGTAGGCAACAATCCGCCTTTGGGGAACACATATAACCCCGGATAGAGAAATCACCCTAGCTGCTCGTACAGGAACCCTGACGGTGCATTGAATGCGCAACAACCATTGGGAAATTTTTAACCGAGGGTAATGCAGAGAAACCAGAATTTCCTGCCTAAAATGCAGCCTCAGAATTAAAGTTATCAACCACGTGCGCCATCGCCGACTCAGGCTGAAGCAAGCCCTGATATTAATGCATGTTCACCCACCTCCTCCAAGAGCAGCAAAATCAGAACAACCTATTGAAGGAAGTGAAAGCAGAGCAAGACCGTGCCAAGAAGCAGATGGAGAAATATCGTGCAAATTATGCAATTAGCGTAAGGGGCAGTGTGCCAGCAAGGACAGCTGTTCGAGAGACCGAAAGTGAATCCTCGTGAGCAGATCAACACCATTTATCTAAGGAGTGGCAAGACGGTGGATCAGCCCTCTACTGCGACATTTAACAAGGATAAAGCATCTATCACTGCAATAGAAAAGGCTTTTGACGTTGACAAGCATAAGGAGAAATCTGAGGAGGAAGAGGAACCAAAGTACGTAAAAATAGATCCGAGGCCACCTCCTTTACCATTTCCACAATGCCAGCTCAAGAAGATCGACGATGCCCAATTCGAAAAATTTTCTGAAATGCTGAAGAAAATGCACATCACCATTTCATTCCACGAAGTATTGAAGAAGATGTTGTTGTATGCCAAGTTCCTTAAGGATGTTCAAGCGAACAAGCAGAACGTGGAGATGAAGACCGTAATGATGACGAACTCGATGTTGTAACAATGCCCGATCTAGGTATATTCGTGATCCCTTGTAAAATAGGCGAGTATGAGATTAACCACACTCTTAGTGATGTCAGAGCAGGCATAAGCGTGCTACCATTGTCTCTATACGAGAAACTGGATCTTAGGGGCCGAATGGATCTATGGCCTACACGAATGACACTCACCATGGTCGATCAAAGAGTGAGGATCCCCGAGGGCATATTGGAAGACGTGCCACTACAAGTTGGGAAGTTCTTCGTCTCGGTCGATTCCTTTGTCCTGGACATGGTGGAAGACAAGAAGATCTCGATCATCCTTGGGAGGTCGTTCCTCAACACAGCAAAGACAACCATACATTGGAGTTCAACTTAAACGACACGCTCAAGCAGTCATGCATCGTTGATTCGGTGTTTTACGTCGATGTCTTGGATGAATTGGCTGATGAAGTGCTTGAAGAGTTTAGAGACATTGAGCCAGTGGAAATAGCTCAAATGGCTAGTAATAGAGGTGCTTATGCTGATCAAGATGAAGTCCATGGGTAACAACAAGTCTTGGGACCTTTGAAAGAGGCGAAACGTGATGAAGTTGATGCATGCCCGACCGAGCAACATGTCATGCCCGACCGGGCAAGCTTACCACAACACAACACGATCAGGCAAGACTTAAGCCTGACATGTGCATTGTATTCGACACAAACTTGAATAATTACAAACTTGACCAGGTTGTATGTGATGCATGACCGGACTCCCTCTTCTGAGAACAACATGACCGAGAGAACATCGAGCCCAACCCGTGCATTCCTCTCAGTAACAATTGAGAACGACAACTGCCCGACCGAATTGTAAGATATGCATGATCAGGAGATCATCTTGGAACACAGCCCGATCGATCATAACACTAAGCACAACCCAGCTCCCTCCTTTGAGAACAACATGACCAGGCTTATGGGGAACACGACCGGACTGACTGGTTTTGCAAAGAGTCCGACCGATCTCTGTTTTATGCACGACCAGGCATTTTTTGTCAACAATATTTCGGAGTCTTCTCCATCCGTGAAGCATTCTAAACCCGATTTGAGGATTGGGAAGGCATCAGTACGCGTATCAGGATTAGGGTACCCAGGAGGAAGTAGACGTGCAAAGAGACATCATACACTTCGATGAGGATGCCCACCTCGATGATGATTAGAAGAACATCTCGGTAAGGCTCGGGACCTTAAACAAGCGCTTCTCGGGAGGCATTTTATTTTGATTTTTAGGACTTAACTCTTTTCCTTTTTCGCATGCATGTACTCTACCATCTAACATGATGTATCGTAATTTTTTTTTCTATTTTTGGTTGTGTAACTGCTATTGCAGGTTCTCCACTTTGATATTATCCATAACAAAGTAGACGCATAAAAAATCCAGCTTTACCACCAACTCGGGAGAGCAAGAATACACCAAGTGTACACGTTCTCACTTTCCTTATCCTCTCTCGAGTTTTGGCATGCGAGTTCCTCTCACAGATTTTGAACACCGGGACTATGTTACTTTTTCAGTGTTATGCTTGCGATTAGGTCGGATTTCTACCAGATATCTAGTATGGCACTTTGAACTTTAGCCATTTTTGTGCGACTTTGTTGAATCCGGAACAAAAGCCTACGTTTTCTGAAAAAGTACTTTTAGATATTGGCTAGTCTAGTAGTTGTGCATAAATTCATGGCTTATATTTGTATTCTGATAACGTCTATTTTGTTATAGTATTTTTTTCCTTTTTATAGTTAGTTTCATCATTCATTTAGACTTTACCGAGCATTAAGAATCATTTAGTCTTCTAGTGTTTTCTCGTATTTTGCAAGAAATGAGATATCGGATTAAAAACACGAGCAAATGTCGGGAAATATTGGAAAAAACTACTTCAAGCTCAGCTGTACACACTCAACACCAAGCCCCCTTCGGTCACAAAAATGGAAACAATGGCTGCCGCACACAAAAATGGAAACAATGGTCGCCGTTCACAAAAATGGAAACACAACTGGAACAAAATAGAAATTTTGGGTTGCTGTAACAACAATTGGAAGAAGCATGGTTGAAACATGAAAAGGAAACGTGGCTTACAGAAAATGAAAGCATGCCACTAGATCAAAAAATGTAAACAAAATGGAAAACAAAGCTGCTGCACAAGAATAGAAATCGTCTGGAGCAACGAAATGGAAATCGGTTGGAGCAAGAAAATGGAAATAAGCTAGAGCAAGAAAAAGGAACCCAAAGGCTGCAAAACTGAAGATAAGAAAGGAAACATCCACTGCAAATGAAGAAAAGGAAACAACCGCTGCACAAAAAAAGGAAACTGAAGAAAATGGAAACCGAGAAAAAGGAAATGAGTAGAGAAGAGGAAATCGGCACGAAAAGGAAAGGGGGAGAGCTTAGATTCGGCCAAGAGGAGTTTGGATAAAGGGGAGAGAGGCTGGAGAAGGAGGATTTAGAGCTGAAAAAGAGAAGGAAAGATATTTTTCGTTTTGTTTTATGTTTAGCGAGTAGTTCGGTAGCTACGAGTTAGAGTTTTACCGATATGTAATGAAGGCTTGTGCTTACTACTTGGTTATAGTATTTGATCCTTTTCAGATTGAATGGTTTTTCTTAATGCTTTTGTTCTTGCACGCCACTTGAATGAATGAATATAAAAATATTATTGCATTGGAAGATGTATTAGATTTTGGAACCTAGCAATGATTTGGGGTCTTAATCAATTTAGAACCTTGGTCGGCCGGTCAATTGAACTCAGGAATTAGATAGCGGTCTTAATGCATCTAGTAAGTGAGATTACACAATTGGGAGATTGGTAATACACATGCTAGATAAAGGGTTTAGGCATCGGGAGAGTCATTTCCTAGGAAAGAGCTTGAATTTCTTCAACTCGTGATAATATCTATAACCATGATCTTCAATAGGACTTTGTTGCATCATTTTATTGGATTTGTTTGGATTTTAATGCTTGATGTCGGATTTGTTCTCTCAATTGGTTTGATGGGTTGTTCTTAATACTGTCATCCTTGCTGATCACTTGTTTGAATGAATTTAGAGGCTTGTCTAGGCTTGGAGGTCATATTTGAGTCTTGGAAATACCCCTAGAATGAGTTAGGTTAATGAATACCTTGGCTGATCAGTTAATCTGTTTTATGAACCGTAAGAATTGATGTTGAATTCTCTATTAAGGTTAAGTTCCCCACTAATCTTAATGCATCTAGATGTTCGATTAGATGCATTGAGAGATGAGTATATTGATTTTCTAGGTAGTGGATTTAGGTGTCGATAGATTTCCTCCGATAATTGATTTTGAGTTCCCCATTGATTGGCATAATCCAATTTCATGATTCATAGAAACTTATGTCTTGACATTTCTCGAAACATGTGGTGCTTTATCTTATTAAGTTTATCACGCTAGTAGTTAGTTTAGTCTTTTCTTTGCATTCCAATCACGTGATTTATACACATCTTATTCATTGGTTTAACAACTCTATTGTTGCATCGGTTCCCTAGTGTTCGAACCTGTTACTACACTATTCGTATTCTTGTAGAAACATTATGATTCCATGCACTTACACTCCATTGTCAATTGAATAAGCGTCTAGCTATTTCCGTCTTATATAGACATGAGTGAGTCAATCTCGATGGTTCGGGTCTAAGTAGTGAGTTGAGGCGCTTTTTTACATCCTTAGGGTTAGAGTCGATGCGTGATCTCAATGGTTTGGTCTAAACAGTTCTTCAACGATGCAATCTCTTCACTCTTCTAAGGTTACAAGATCTTATGAGTTTGCCAATTGGCAACCTGGATCTAAGTAGAAAGTTGTGCTCTTCGATGCCAACGTCCTAGAAACCGAGCGCGAATTTTCAAGAAAAAGAAATAGAAAAGAAGAAGAAAAGAGAAAAGAGGAAGAAAATAATTATCTTTATGAGAGGTGTCTCACGTATGCCTGGTAAATGTGTATAGAGTTGCTTGGATGTTGTCTAGGGGTTAGTGAAATGAACTTGGGTGACATGTTGGATTGCACGGCTCGTTGCTTTCGATCAATAGAAGTTTGAACTAAGTTTGCTTAGGTCTATGTTCGTGTGACGTGTTGTAGTGCATGATGGCTGATTTTTTTTGAAGTACCTGTGCTAGATCTAGTTGTTTCTTGACTCTTCTTGTGTTTAACTCTAGTTATGCTCGAGGACGAGCAAATGTTCAAGTCTAGGGGACTTTGATAACGTCTAATTTTTCCTAGTATTTTCAGCTTTTATTATGATTTTAGACTTACCTGAGTTATTAAGTAGAATTTTAGTCTTCTTCTATTATTTTCTCGTGTTTTGCAAGAAATGAAGATATCGGGACACAAACACGAGTAAATGCCGCAAAACTAAGCAAAAATCACGCTCGGTTTAGCTATGCACGGTCAGGTGTCCAAGATTCCTAAACCGAACGGAAAATGGAAACGCACGGCTGGATAAGAAAAATGAAAACCAAGCCACTAGGACATAAAATGGAAACTGCAGGCTACTGCTTACAAGAAATGCAAACCCACGGAGAAAGGAAAAAAAGGAAGCTGGACAAAAAGGAAAAGGGGGAGAAAAAGAAATTCTTGCAAGCGGCTAGGGAGAGAAGAGGAAACCGGCACGAAGGAGAAAAAAGTTTTGGGACCGATAGGGGAGAGGACTCTCATGGACGGACAGAGCAGAAGGCAAAAGAAGGCTAGAGATGGGGAGATGAACTCGAAACGCGGAGGAGCTATTGAAGGCTACGGTATTAGAATAGGGAAGCATCTCACTCTGTACCTATGGCTAAGATAGATTTCATTCTTGTTTTGTTTTCTGAATCCATGTACGAGTAGATCCGTGTCCACGGGTTAGAGTTTTGCTAATATGTAATAAAGGCTGGTGCTTAATGCTTGGTTATAGTATTTGATCATTTTTAAATTGATTGGTTGCTTATAATGCGTTTATTCTTGTTGATTCTTGAATGAATGATTTTAAAAGTCTGATTGTATTGGAAGGTAGATTAGATTTTGGAACCTAGTCATGATTTGGGGTTTTAATCGTTTTAGAACCTTGATCGATCGCTCCATTGAATTCAGGGATTAGGATAGCGGTCTTAATACGTTTAGTAGGTTTATTGCACAGCTGGGAGGTTGGTAGTACGCATGCTAGATAGTGGGATTAGGCATCGGGAGAGCCATTCCCTAGGATAGTGCATGAATTCCTTAAATCTGTGATAATATCCATAACCATGATCTTTAATAGCACTTCGTTGCATTATTATGCACTTCTCAAAACGTGGTGTTTAGCTTATTGAATTTCTCTTGTTAATTAGTTTATTCATTACTTCACATTCACTGATTTATTTATACTCATCCTGTTCATTAGTTAAATAACTTTATAGTTGCATCGGTTCCCCAGTGTTCGGCCCTAGTACTACATGATCTGTATTCTTGTGGAAATGTTGGCCTAGGTAATTTATTACTTAAGATCCACACACATCAAGTTTTTGGCGCCATTTCCAGGGAGCTGATTACGACATTAGAATTAGGATACTTCTAAACATGGACACAGTCCATTCCGGAGTATTTAGTTTTTTTTTCATTTTTTCCTTTTCTTTTGGAGTCAATTTTTACCTTTCGGAGCTCACCCAATGCTTGTTTTGTCTTTTCTTGTGCAACTCATTAGTGCATGAGGAGTATCGAATACCCCAATCTAGTCTACAATCCAGAGATTGATAAAAGTGTTAAGGCACTAAGGAAAAGATCGAAAGCTAGTGCAAGCCAACCGGTAGACGACACACAAGCGAACTTAAACATAGAGCCCAAGGAGGTAATCGAATCCGAATCTGCAGAAGAGAGCAAAAAGGAACAAATGGCAAAATGTGGCAACCAAACATGCCATCAGTGCAAGTTGCGATGACCTATGAATCCTAAAAAGTTCCTAGGCACACCTAGCTTGTGTCATGTGTCAATAGGAGGAACGCTCGCATGGAACTACAACCGGCATTTATTCAGATGCTAAGCAATGCAGCGTTTAGAGGGAGACCCGTTGAGGATCTGAATCAACACCTCACAGACTTCAAGATGCTCTGCAAAACTACCAGAGCTGGAGAAGGAATTTCGGAGGATGTCATGTTAGTTGCCTTTACAGGACAAAGCGTAGGATTGGCTATACTCTCAACCAACAAATTCTATACAGTCATGGGGACAACTTGAGGAGAAGTTCATGACACAGTTCTTCCCTCAGAGTAAAGCTCAGCTCGCCAAGAATCAGATCAACACATTTGTGCAAGGAGTAGCCGAGAGCTTATCTGAAGCATGGGAATGATTTAAAGGCAATCAACGCCTTTGCTCACAACACATCATGGATCAGAGCTATCTCATACATAACTTTCTGCAAAGGACGTTTTGCAAAAACGATGCTACTAATCAAAGTCGAAGCTGGAGGCTCTTTGAGTAATCTCATATTTCCCCAGATCGATGATCATCTTATTTATATATATATTTATCGCATGATTTTAGAGATGTTTATGATGATAGATGCGATGTTTACATATGATTTTATATCCATTTGACTCGTTTTCATGTCCTTACAGGTTTTAATGCATATTTGGTTAATTTTGGAGCTAAAGAACAAACACAGGACAAAGTACTAGCATCGAGGATCATAATGGAGCAAACGGGATGAGAAACGGCGAATAATCAGCTCCAACACAGCCCACGCGGGGTGGGTCCCGTAGCCCGTGCGGGGTACAACCTCTAGCACATTCAGCACGCCTTGGGCTGAACATTAGCACGCCTCGGGCTGAACATCAGCACGCATGGGTCTTCATCTGCAGCATAGCCCGCGCGGGGCACATACAACCATAAATATCAGCATGGCTACTGGACAACATCAGCACGAGTGGATCCACCTTCACCAAGGTAGCCCGCACGAGGCACACACCCCAGCCTGCGCGGGTTGCGTCTGCCACCTGCAAAAACCAGAAAAGGAAAGTCGGTCAAAAAAGGAAAAGGAAATGATTAGTTGCCTACACAAACAAGGAAACATGGTTATAGAAGAGGAATGAGAACCATATGGCTGGAAAATAGAAAGGAAACAATGCCACTATTCAAGAATGTAAACTAATGCAAATAAGAATAGAAAACACACAAAACTGCAGGCTGCAACAAAGAGGAAACAAGAGAAAAGGAAGTGAACAACCAAAGTGGAAAAGAGGGAGAAAAGGAAAGAAAGAAAAGAGAAAAGTGCAAGTAGGAGAGCTAGGGTCGAGCGGAGTTTGGGAGTAGAGACATTAGATGTGAGAATTGCAGAGAGAGAGTATAGAGAGAAGAGCTGGTTCGTGAGTACTCTTGGTGGAGGAGACATTCAAGGAGCATTGAAGATCGAATCAGGATTTCGGTTTTGTGTGATTTTTATGTTATTTAAACTATCTACTTCGTTTATGTTGTTTGCTTTTGAACTCATGACCGAGTAGTCGTTTTGTTCTAGGAGAAAGGATTAGCCCATGACTATTCCAGAACCCCTTTGTTTTTATCTTTTTTAATACAATTTCTTGTTTTCTTTTATCTATTCTTTGTCAGAGTGTTTAATTTACTTGCATTTACGAAGACCAAGTAGATGCATATTTTAGGGACTTAGGAGAAGGATCGAAAGGAGAATTCTGATCCCAAATGATCAGGTTTAGAACAACCGAGACTAGGTCACGAAAGTAGAGTAGTAACGGTTGAGGTTTAATCAGATGAATCATAGAACTTATGGATTTAGTTTAAGGTGTCAGCCACGAAAGTAGGCGATAACTGGACTAGATCATGTGTCTATGCCTTGAGAGAGGGTAGATATCATATTAGGATCATCTGCCTTAGATAACTTGATTGGGAATACATGATTAGATAGGTTGAATGTTGGTTTCGGAAGTCTTGTGGTGAAACTGTATCCTAGAATGTTTGTCTCACTATTAAGAACTCGTTAGTTTATTGTTTTTAGTTATTTTGTTCTTAAAACCGATATTTCATTGTTTGCAAATTTGATTCTTAGTTTAGGTTTAGTTTGTATTGTGTAGCCCCTGTGGGATCGACACCTAGAGTACTACACATGTGTCGTGCACTTGTAGGTAGTTTAGGTTAATATTGTTTAGCTTGGAACACATCAATCGAGGACCTGATCGATCGAATGACAGACAAGGGAAGCAATGCAATTGGGGAATACAGCGCAACCTTCCAGCGAAGGTGGCTAATGTGAAGTAGGTGCATGCTCTACTCACCGATATAATGGAAAAGTAAAGACCAAGTTGCGGGAATTTACCATATGTTGTCTGAATCACACTGTCCACACTATTTAGAACAATCAGGGGAACAAGAAGTTCATGGGAATGAGGAAGTGAACTGTGTAGGCAACAATCCGCCTTAGGGGAACACATATAACCCCGGACAGAGAAATCGTCCCAAATTCTCGTATAGAACTCCGACGGTGCGTTGAATGCACAACAACCATCGGGAAATGTTCACCCGAGGGTAATGCAGAGAAACCAGATTTTCCAGCCGAGAATGCAGCATCAGAATAAGAGTAATCAACCACGTGCGCCACGACTCAGTCTGAAGCAACCCCTGATATTAATGTCATGTTCGCCCGCCTTCTCCAAGAGTAGAAAAATCAGAATAACCTATTGACGGCAGTGAAAGCAGAGCAAGACCATGCCAAGAAGCAGATGGAGAGTTTTCAAACCCATCTTAGGAATTTGGAAACACAAATCGTGCAATTAGCGCAAAGGGTAGTGTGCCAGCAAGGACAGTTGTCCGAGAGACTGGAAGCAAATCCCCATGAGCATATCAATGCCATTTATCTGAGGAGTGGAGATTGTGGA
>CM071862.1:4504885-4606369 GCA_036759665.1 Gynandropsis gynandra
CCCCTTTTCAGATCTCCTTTTCCTTTTAATTTTTGCCGTTCTAGATCTTAGGGAAGTTTGTTGAGATCCAAGGACCCGAGCGGGCATGTCCCCTACCCGCTCGTGCAAGACCTCTACCCGACCGGGTTGCACACCTTTGAGCCCGAGCGGGCACCATGCCCGACCGTGTGCTTCATCAGCCCGAGTCGTGCAAACCTTCGGGGTTTTCATGACATGAATGAGCCTGAGCGGGCACTCCAAATGGACCCGAGCGGGCACACCTCCCAGGTCGTGTTCCTTGAGTGCCCGAGTCGTGTAAAGCTACGGGGATATTTGGTAGCAATCAACCCGACCGGGCACTCCCAATCCACCCGAGCGGGCATGACTTGAGGTGTTGTTTCCGCTCCTTTCGCTCGGTGTTTGAGTGCTCACTTCCATCCGTCGCCTTGCACAAGTTGAACCTACGTTTCCGGGGTTAGATTGCCAAAAGCACTCGTGTTTCTTCTCGTGTCTTCGTTTCCTACGCAAAACACGAAATGTGGATAAAGTCTCCGAATATACTCAATAAATGAATGAAATATGAATAATCTACTCTAAACTAGACCTAAGAATGATATAAAAACTATAACGGATTGCGTGTTATCAAACTCCCCCGGACTTAACCTTTTGCTCGTCCTCGAGCAAACCTAAAGTCGAGTCATAGAAGAATTAAACAACAATGGATACTAACATAAACTTATCAAAGAATTAGCCATTACGCAAAACAACGCGTCACATGAATGCAAGCCTAAGCGTACCAAGTTCAGACTTCTATCAACCGAAAGTCTTAAACTATGCAATTCTACCAATGACCCTAGCTAGTCCATGCTCCTAAACAACGTCCAAGCGCTCTCCATACCAACTCTCCTAAGCTTGAGATATCATTGAATTTACATTCTCGTTCTTATTCCTCTTTTTTTTTATTCTTTTTCTTTCTTCTTTTCTATGGTTCCACGCTTAGTTCCTAGGACGTCGAAGTCGAAGAGGTTGGCTTTCTACTTAGACCCAGGCTGCCTATGGCACACTCATAAGGTTTCTTAACCTTAGCGGAGTGAAGAGATGCGTTATTGAAGAATACCCTTTTCATTTTTTTATTTTTTTTTATTATGACGTATACGCATCAATCTAACCCTTAGGACGTAGAGTAGCGCCTCAACCCACCACTTAGACCCGAACCATCGATCTCGATGTACTCATGTCAATGAAAATCTAAAATGATTAAAACTTATCCAAGGAGAGAATCGTTGACAGCGGAGTATAAGCGTGTGGAATCTTATGAACGCTAAAGATCTATCAACAAGCATCGATTAGTCGGTATACACGGAGATATGATACTTGGTACCGAGATCTAGGAGGTGAATGTAACTATAAGTCATGGCTTCTTGCACAATTACCCAACTAATCGGAATCTAGAAGTCTTCTAAACACACCTAGACTATAGTTCATGATTCGACAAGGTCGCACAATAATGACTAAAACTTGAAAATTTATGCTAGGTATCCATCCGTTTATCCTAAAAACAAAAATCTACATCTAATCCTAATCCTAATCATCTAATCCTAATCATATGACAATACTCGACGAGTACCCCCCCGGACTTAAATGAAACACCGTCCCGGTGTTCAAAGCCTAAGAAGATATCGTAAACAAAACAATGGGAAATAAGGGTTGGAACGTGTGCACCTTGTGTAACTTCCAATCCCGTGTTTGTGTTTCCTCTTCAAGGATGATATGGACATTGAAGAACCTGCGAAAAAGATTCGCACAATCCAAAAAGAGAAATACAATCCCACCAAGTATATCAATATGAAGAGAAAAAGAGATAGTCCGAAAGAAAACGAAATGAAAAACGAAACAATCGGGTTGCCTCCCGACAAGCGCTTGTTTAAGGTCTTGAGCTTGACCGAAATGCTCTACTCATGAGTTGGCTCCGAAAGAGCGAACTTAGCGTGATCAAGATCCGTGTTGTCTGCGTTGTAGAGCTTTATGCGTTGGGCGTTCACTTTAAATGCACCGTTTGCTCCTATTAGCTCGATTGCTCCATGTGGTGAGATGCTCTTAATAGTGAATGGCCCGGACCAGCGTGACTTAAGCTTTCCTGGAAAGAGTTTTAGACGTGAGTTGAAAACAAGTACACGATCACCTACCTCAAAGGTCCGCTGGAGTATGTGCCGGTCGTGCCACCGCTTCGTACGTTCCTTGTAAATTTTCGCGTTTTCGTACGAATCGAGGCGCATTTCCTCAAGGTGATGAAGCTGTAACATCCTCTTCTCAGCGGCACATTTATAGTCGTAGTTCATTGCCTTGATCGCCCAATAAGCTCGGTATTCTAACTCAACCGGTAGATGACATGCCTTACCGTACACAAGCTGAAACGGAGTCATTCCGATTGGCGTCTTGAAAGCGGTACGGTAAGCCCACAAAGCATCATCGAGTTTCAATGCCCAATCCCTCCTAGACCTTGAGACCGTTTTCTCCAAAATCGACTTGATTTCTCTATTAGAAACCTCAACTTGGCCGCTGGTTTGAGGATGATAAGGCGTTGCTACCCTATGTCTAACACCGTACTTTCTCAACAATCCATCTATGGTGCGATTCACAAAATGCTTACCTCCGTCGCTGATCACAACTCTCGGAACTCCAAAACGTGGAAATATGACACGTTTAAACATCTTAGTCACTGGTTTGGAGTCGTTCGTGGAGCATGCCAAAGCTTCCACCCACTTCGTGACGTAGTCTACCGCAACTAGGATATAGGAATGTCCGCACGAGGATGGGAAAGGGCCCATGAAATCTATCCCCCACACGTCAAATGGCTCGACTTCTAGAATGTATTGCTGTGGCATTTCATTGCGTCTAGAAATATTACCTGTCCTTTGGCAATTGTCGCACGATTTGACGTAGTCGTGGGCGTCCTTAAAAACAGTAGGCCAAAAGAATCCCGCTTGCAACACTTTCGCAGCCGTCTTTGCTGCGGCAAAGTGTCCTCCGTAGCTCGAAGAATGACAACGTGAGAGTATGTGTGGAGCTTCTTCCTCGGAGATGCAGCGTCTAAAAATCCCGTCTATCCCTCTCTTGAAGAGATAGGGTTCATCCCAATAGTATGCCTTGACGTCATGGAGAAATTTCTTTCTCGCGTTGTAGTTCAGCCCCTCCGGTAGTACTCGACAAGCTAGATAATTAACAAAGTCAGCATACCAAGGAATTGAAGTACAAGTCAAGGACATTACCAAATCATCTCGGAGGTAGTCATCGATGGGAATGCACTCGGGGATCGCAAGACGTGAAAGATGATCAGCCACTCCATTCTCGGCTCCTTTCCTATCCCTAATCTCTAGATCAAACTCTTGGAGAAGTAAGATCCATCTAATCAACCTAGGCTTCGCATCCTTCTTAGTGAGTAGGTAACGCAATGCAGCGTGATCCGTATAAACAATTACCTTCGAACCCACTAAATATGACCGGAACTTCTCAAACGCGTAGACTATCGCAAGGAGCTCTTTCTCCGTCGTAGAATAGTTGCATTGGGCACTGTCCAAAGTCCTACTAGCGTAGTATATAGCATGCAACATTCTATCTTTACGCTGACCTAAAACTGCTCCTACCGCATAGTCACTTGCATCGCACATAATCTCGAAAGGAAGTTCCCAATCCGGTGGTTGAATGATAGGTGGGGAAACTAAAGCTCTCTTCAACTTCTCAAAAGCGTCATGACAACTCGCTGTGAACTCAAAAGGCACGTCCTTACCTAATAGATCCGTGAGGGGTTTTGAAATTTTCGAAAAATCCTTAATGAAACGCCTATAAAACCCCGCATGACCTAAAAAGCTACGAATACCCTTGACGTTCGTTGGTGGTGGTAGTTTCTCAATGACTTCGATCTTAGCCTTATCTACCTCAATGCCCTTCGCTGATATCTTGTGTCCCAATACAATGCCCTCGCGAACCATAAAGTGGCATTTCTCCCAATTCAAAACGAGGTTCGCCTCCAAGCACCTATCTAGCACTTTGCACAAATGAGTTAGACACGCATCAAAGGAAGGTCCATGAACGGAAAAATCGTCCATAAACACTTCCATAATATCTCCATTCACATCGGAAAAGATTGAAGTCATGCACCGCTGAAAAGTAGCGGGTGCATTACACAAACCGAATGGCATCTTCCGATAAGCGAATGTACCGAATGGGCAAGTGAACGTCGTCTTCTCTTGATCGTCGGGATGGATTGGAATCTGGAAAAACCCTGAATAACCATCAAGAAAACAAAAGTAGGAGTGAAGAGCTAGACGTTCAAGCATTTGATCGATAAAAGGAAGAGGGAAGTGATCTTTCCGTGTGTTTGCATTCAACTTGCGGTAGTCGATGCACATCCGCCATCCCGTGACTGCTCTCGTGGGAATCAACTCGTTGTTTGCATTCGGAATGACCGTGATACCTCCCTTCTTTGGCACTACATGAACTGGACTCACCCAAGCACTATCCGAAATTGGATAAATAATTCCCGCATCTAACAACTTAAGTACCTCTTTCTTTACCACTTCCATCATATTAGGGTTTAACCTACGTTGGTGCTCAATCGAGGTCTTAGTGTCATCTTCAAGGTGAATTCTATGCATGCAAAGCCCTGGACTAAGTCCCTTAATATCCGCTATCGTATAACCTATAGCTCCCCTATATCTCCTAAGAGCTTCTAGCAATCGTTCTTTTTGGGAATCGTCTAGGTTGTCATTTACTATAACCGGATACGTGGAATTAAGTCCGAGAAACTCATACCTCAGCCCTTGTGGTAAGGGCTTCAACTCCACCTTCGGTGCCTTGTCAACACTCCAGTCATGATTCGGATGCTTGATTTGATCATTAAGCTCGTCGGGAGTGGTTGAACTATCAATGAAGGCCGCGTGAGGTGCGCTGAATTCTGTCTGGAATTGTCGGAGGGTTGTGCACTGGCTTGCAACATCTTCTTGACTCGAAACCCCTTCCAACTGGTCGGTACTCATGTGGCCATGAGTTGAGAAATCCTCTTGTTGAGAACTACCCGAAAATCCATCGTTCTCTAAGGCTGCGACCTGCTGTGCTCGGGCCGCGCAGAATTCTGCTCTAAGTTCATCTAACTCGGTTCTCGGGATTTCTTTTTCATCACTCTCATCTAGCAGCTTCGTATAATGCTTTACCTCATGGGGATCTTTGTAAAGTCCCTCTCCAGCTGCTAGAAGAGCCATCTCAAGGGAATCCATATTCCCAAACTCCTCTAACACTTCCTCGGCTAATCTCTCTAATACATCAATATAAAACACCGAGTCTACCATACAAGGTTGCCTAAGTGTGTCGTTCAAATTGAACTCCACTTCCTCATCTCCAAACTTTAAAGTGAGTCTACCCTCGGCACAATGTATAATAGTCTTAGCCGTATTGAGGAAAGGTCTACCTAGAATGATAGGAATTTTCTTGTCCTCCTCCATGTCTAGTACAACAAAATCAACCGGGACAAAGAATTTTCCTACTTGCAATGGGACGTCTTCAAGTATTCCTTCGGGGATTCTAACACTCCGATCAGCCATGGTGAGTGCCATTCTCGTCGGTCGAAGATCCATCCTACCCTTAAGATCCAACTTCTCATACAATGACAATGGTAGCACGCTTACGCTTGCTCCGACGTCGATTAGCGCATGGTTAATCTCATAATCTCCAATTTTACAAGGGATTACGAAAATACCTGGATCCGGCATCTTTTTGGGTAGACTTGGCTGTAGCATTGAGTTGGTGACCATGACGGTTTCCGTTTCCACATCCCGCTTGTTCGCAAGTACGTCTTTGAGGAACTTAGCGTATGAAGGCATCTTCTTCAACGCTTCGTGGAATGGAATCGTAATGTGCATCTTCTTCAACATCTCCGCAAACTTTGCAAATTGCGCATCATCGTTCTTTTTGCGTTGACGTTGAGGAAATGGCAAAGGAGGAGGCCTCGGTTCGGGTTTAACGTATTTGGGCTCCTCTTCCTCCTTGTGCTCCTTGACGTGGTCGCTCTCCTTTTCTACTGCCATTGATGGTTCTACCTGTTCAAACCTTGGAAGAGTAGGGGAATCAAGTGTCTTACCGCTTCTCAAATGGATGGCATTGATTTGCGCTCGAGGATTCGCTTCCGGGCGTGCCGGTAGAATCCCTTGCGGTTGAGAGGATTTCGCAGCGAGCTGCGAAACTTGAGTATCCAATATCTTTAGATGCGTTTTCAACTCATTAAACTCATTCTTCCTCTCTTGATTCTCTGCTTTCATCCCTTCCTGATTCGTTATCAACGTTCTAATGTCATTGGCTTGGTCCTTTTGTGCTTGTAGGATTTGAGCAAGCATTGACGCGATATCGGGGCTAACTTCTTGTTGCGGAGGAGCAGGCGCACGTGATTGGAAATTCTGATTTTGGGGCTGCGTCCTCGGCTGGAAATTTTGATTGCGTTGCATCAAACGCGGCTGGAAGTTACCCGATGCTCGTTGTGCATTGAATGCACCGTCGGAATTCTTGTACGAGAGATTGGGGTGATTTCTCCACTCGGGAGTATAGGTGTTACCCAAAGGTTGGGCGTTGCTCACATAGCTCACCCCTTCGTACCCTTGAATTCCTTGCTCGTCCGGTTGCTCATAATATTGCTGTTGATTTGCTCCGGACATCAGCTCATAAAGACCATTGATTTTACCATTCATTTCGGCTCTCATCTCGGCTAATTCGGAATATATGGATTGCGAATTATCCACCTTGGCTACTCTTGCTGGAGTGTTGCGATTATACTCTCCGGCGGTGTGATTCCCTCTCCAGCTCTTATGGTTCGGCATAACATCTTAAAATCAGTAAGATGCTGGTTTGGGTCCTCGGTGGGTCTCCCTCTAAACGCCGCGTTACCAAGCATTTGGATGAATGCCGGTTGAAGCTCTACGCGGGCGTTTCTCCTCGCAATACATGACAAGAGCTGCGTGTGCCTAGGGACCGTGTATGATCCATAGGTCAGTGCCGGTTGCACTTGTTGCGCGTTTTGAACGTTCATATCTCGACGTTCGGCCATTAGCTCTTCTTCAAATGGTTGTTCAACTACTTCCTCGGGTTGGAAGTTCAAGTGTACTTGCGTGTTATCAACTGGATTGCTCGCACTAGCTCTCGTTTCCTTCCTTAGTTTTCTGAGTGTCTTATCAATGTCGGGGTCGAAAACTAGATCCGTGCTTCCGGTATTTCTCATGCACAATTAAGCTGCACAAGAAAAAGAAGATAAACACAAGAGCACGTGAGATCCGAGAAGCAATAGAACTTGACTCTAAACACAATAGACAAACTAAATAAACACGAAAAAGCAAAAACAAACAAGACTCTATCTAAACTAATGTCTAATCTAAAAGTTTCCTAACTCCTAAGCCGTAATTAACTCCCCGGCAACGGCGCCAAAAACTTGATGTGCGTTATATCAAGTAATAAAAACCTAGACTAACGCTTCCGCAAGAATACGGATCGTGTAGTAACTAGGGTCGAACACAAGGAGTTAATGCGACTAATGAGCTATTAAACTAATTGAATAGACGTGTGAGATGACTAGAGTTGGGATTGTGGTTAAGCTAAGCTAAACTAAGTCGAAGAGAATAAACTTATGGCTAAGCACGATGGGTGTCGAGAATTTGCCTAATGTAGTAACGAAGTTTTAAAAGGATAATTGGTCTAGGTACTATCATGGATTTAGGGAATTCAAGCTCTCCTATAGGAACTGACTGGCGTAGACTTGTCCACTATCTAGCATGCATATACCAATGTATCCATTGCGTATCTTACATGCATAGACGCATTATGGCCGCTATCCTAATCCCTAGGTTAAACCGATTGACCTGGCGTAGATTCTAAACCGGCTAACCCTAAGTCATGGCTAAGTTCCGAAACCTAATGCCCTGGCGTTGGTTTATTAGGCTTCTAAGATCATTCAATCAAGTGGCGTACAGGTAGAGAAAGCATTAAGAACGACCATGAAATCTAAAAAAATGTTAGATACCAATTTCATTCATTCAAGTGGCGTACATGTAATGAAAGCATTAAGTACCACCATTCATTAAGCGTAGACTTCGTTACAACATGGCAAATCACTCTAACCCATGGCAAAGGATCTACTCAGACATAGATACAGAAAAGGAAACACAAGAGAAGTCTAGATTCGACATAGATATGGAAAGAGATAACTCCCTATTCATAAACCGATGTCTTCGGTAGATTCTCCTCGCTCCCGATCCGTAGATCCGTCTTTTCTTCCTTCTTCTTCTTGCTTTAATGTCTCTCTATCTCCTCTGATCTCTTCTGATCTCCTCTCGTTCTCTTCTCGTTCGAATTCCCTCTTTCAGATCTGATTTATCTTTTAATTTGGCCGTTCTAGATCTTAGGAAAATTTGTTGAGAATCAAGGACCCGAGAAAGTTTGTTGAGAATCAAGGACCCGAGCGGGCATGTCGTTTACCCGCTCGTGCAAGACCTTTGCCCGACCGAGCACACACAAATGAGCCCGAGCGGGCACCATACCCGATCGTGTGCTTCATCAGCCCTAGTCGTGCAAACCTTCGGGGTTTTCATGACATGAATGAGCCCGAGCGGGCACTCCAAATGGACCCGAGCGGGCACACCTCCCAGGTCGTGTTCCTTGAGTGCCAGAGTCGTGTAAAGCTACGGGGATATTTGGTAGCAATTAACCCGACCGGGCACTCCCAATCCACCCAAGCGGGCATGACTTGAGGTGTTATGTCCGCTCCTTTCGCTCGGTGTTTGAGTGCTCACTTCCATCCGTCGCCTCGCACAAGTTGAACCTACGTTTCCGGGGTTAGATTGCCAAAAGCACTCGTGTTTCTTCTCGTGTCTTCGTTTCCTACGCAAAACACGAAATGTGGATAAAGTCTCCGAATATACTCAATAAATGAATGAAATATGAATAATCTACTCTAAACGAGACCTAAGAATGATATAAAAACTATAACGGATTGCGTGTTATCAAACTCCCCCGGACTTAACATTTTGCTCATCCTCGAGCAAACCTAAAGTCGAGTCATAGAAGAATTAAACAACAATGGATACTAACATAAACTTATCAAATTTGGTAAAAATTCTCCAAGTAACTTTAATTCAACAAAACGCTCATATCCATTGCCAGTCATTCTTTTTCTATTTCTATAGGTATCATATCACAAACTAACCACAAAGATCAAACAAAAAAGCTGATCCATCTGATTACGCAACAAAATAAAAAAGAAAGACGACGAGAGACCAGAAACATATACTCAAGTAATTTTCTGGATTTCTGGAAGAGAGTAAAAACCCTTGGAAGAGAGTAAAAAAGAGAATTTCTGGATTTCTAGGAATCGCTTGAATCCTTAAGTAATCACTTGAATCCTCAAGTAAAAACCCTTGGAAGAGAGTAAAAAAGAGAATTTTTGGATTCCTAAGAAGGGTTTTCTAGGAAACATGGAAAAAAATTTCTATATTTTTTTAGGATAAGGGTTTTCTGGGAACCGTGAAAAGAGTTTCTGTATTTTTTGGATAAAAATTTTCTAGAATCGTAGAAAAAGTTTCTATATTTTTTTAAGAATAACTATTAAATTTTATTAATTTTTTTTAATAATGGGTCCTCAATGAACGGAGGGCCCTGTTCCACAGCTCCTATGGAACATGGCGATAACCGCCCCTGTCCTACACCTCTGACATCACCATCCAAATAGTGGGTAGGTTATGGATCGAACCCGTTCCCGCATTTAATTTAACCATCCTTCTCGACGAAAAAAGGTCGCCCATTTCTTTAATTTAAACAAATATTTTAAAAAAATAAAAGAAAATTTACAAAAAAAACGGGAGAGAAAGTGAACATCTCAGTATGTACAACATTTGCTTACTTCCTTCATGTCTTTTAACAGATTTGTGCATTTGAGTTGACCACAATACACTTGTGTAATTAGGAAAAATATAAGAAAGTAACTGTATGCGACACAAAAATTTGAAAGCAATAAGTTCAAACAATCATTTTAACACACCTGAAGCATCGAAGGTGAGCTAGAGGCAGAACTTAGGACCCTAAATCCAAGTATAATTTATATATATCTGTAAATAAATTATGGATGGGCAATTTGGGTTGCGATCCAGATTCTACGGGTTCAGTCTAGGTTCGAGTTCCTCAAGTTATTAATAAATAAACTCGAATTGAAACCGTATTTTTTTCAGTTTGGATTCCTCGGTTTTCGATTTGGGTTTGGGTTGTTCGGATTTTGGAATATTGAATCTAGAATAACCCGAATTATATTGGGTTATTTAGATGTTTCGAGTAATTTGAGGTCCTTCTGGTTTTCCAGGTTATTTGGGTTGTTTGATTACGAGTATTCGGATTCTTCGATAATTTGGGTTAGTTACGGGTAATTCAAGTTTCAATCTAGGTTCCACGGATTTTTTGGGTTCTTTGAATTTTTTTGGGGTAATTCAAGTAATAAAAAACAAAAATTAGGGTTTTTAAATTTTTTTTATATTCGGGGTTATTTGGATTCTTTCGAACCCGAACCAAACCGATCTAAAACTTGGACATATTCTAGTATTGGAATTCATATGGGTTTTATGAATAACCCAAATAACTTATGAATTGGATTTTTTGGGTCATTCTGGATTACCCGAATTGCCCACCCCTACAATAAATGATTCTGTTGAACATGGGCTTTCCCTTGGAGCATAGGCTTCCTATTCATAAGCTCCATGAAGACACAACCACATACCACACTTCTAGTGCACAATCTCTTGTAATATTCACGTAATATTCACATATGAGAAAACCAAAACCACGAAACAACTACAAAAAAAAGTCATGGAATCAGAATAAAAAAGAAAACATCAAATTAAATGATTGGATCAGAAGGAACGCAAAGTGATGAAATCCAAAGTAAAGGGATAAAAAGAGAAAAGCAAAGGAAAATGAAAAGGTTACCCATATTCAAACTTTCCAAAGCCTTTGTCTCTAAGACATTTCAAAAATTCTTCCATTGATTTGAAAGTCCAAGGATTAGGACACTACACATTGTTTGTCACCATTGCCTCCAAGAGCCACAAAATTACAACATAAAATATCATTATCACATATGATATCACCAATGGAGGGAAAATTGAAAGATAAAATCACCATCAAACCCAGAATAAATCAACGCAAAATAACACAACAATTTCTTAGAAACCGAATCATGCAACTTCTAGAATGATGGAACCAAATGCAAGGAAAATTAATGAAACAACCGAAGAAAGTTGAAATCTGAAGTACGTGAGTCCGATCTAAAGCGCTATAACACTCAACAATCAATGATATTCGACAAAAGATAAAAATGAAGAAAGGGGTGAAGCATGCACAGCTTGAAGATATTTTTTCCTTACTTGTAATATGATCCTTGGAACAAACGAAATATATTATTTCCTTATTTGTTTCAATGAAGCTTCTAAGAAGCTAAAAGGGAAAGTCGACTACCACCATGCTTTATCGATTTTTCTAAGTATTAGGTGACAAATCATATACATGACAGAGGGTTTAAAGTAATGAAGACATGTCCTAATGCAATGGGGTTTGCCTTTGCTACTAGAACAATCGATGGACCTAAAGTGTTTAGTTTTATACAGGGAGAATAAAGTAAGACCTCTCCATGACCATCATACCTAAAATAAATCATGAACTGGTTATAGGGGAGTGCTTGTTGGATGCTTGTGAGGAACGTATTATCTTGAATGCTCACTTTCTAATATTCTTCAATGTAAACTATTCGGTTACTTCGATATAATATTATTGATATTATGTTGAATGTTCCACTTTCTAATCTCCTTCAATGTGAACTCTTTGTTACTTCGATCAATGGAATTTCAAAAGACCTTATCAATTTCATTTAAATCCATCAATTTAAATCCTATAAATTGAGAGGAATGGGAGGAGGAGGGAGGGAGGAAGGCGGTTTGAAAGAATAAAAAGAAAAAGACTAGTTTCAACAAAAATTCTAGCGGTGGCAGTGCATTGGTGGCTTTGAAATTGCGGTGCAGAAGAAGGGTAAGAGCAAGAGCAAAATGGAAAAATGTAGGCAAAAAGGGGTAAAGAAGGGTGTGAATGAAGGCAATGAGAAAAGGTGAATGTCAACGAGGAAGATGGTGGGGATAATAAGGTAAAATCGGGTCATAACAATGAGATTTATAATTTTGAAAATGGGCCTAAAAATGTGGGTCAAAAAATGATAATAATGCTAGAGATAATTATATATACAAGCTCACGAAGCAAACGAATGGAGGTAACAAAGGCACTAAATAAAATTGAAAAAAATATAAAAAATCATTTCACCTTTGATCTAAATAAATTTTTGTATAAAAATAACGGAAAATAATAAAAATGCAAAATATAAAACATATCTCCATAGCATATCTTAAAAATCCAATAATTAAGTGTAGTGGTATATATATTGTCTTTGTGTGTGTTTATTCCATAGGCACATCACATATACTTTCTATATATTTAATCTAACATCATTAGATTTTTTTTTTTTACCAAAGTGTTATCTATTGTATTTTAGTTTCACACAAGTAATTAATTTTTAAAAAGAAAAAACCAAAACATTTGTAAAAATTTATATATATTCATATTTTTCATTTTATATTTCATTGTATTATACCAATATAAATAATATGTTACAATCAGAAATATATAATTAATTTTTTAAAGAATTTTGAACTAATTTAAAAAAAATATTAAAAAATTAATAAAATTTAAGTTTTTTAAAACAATTAATCATTAGATATAAATTCCAAATTAATTAACATTGATTATTATATCATATCAACTATTAATCTTAAATATATAATATTAATCATGTAAAAATAATAATCATACTGTTATTTTAATCTATTATATTCAGATGCATTGACACAAAATAATGTATTATATACAAAGATTAATACATGTGAAAAAAATTAAGATAATAAAAAAATTTGCATTTACACGTTATAATTTATCATATACAAAGATTTATATATGTGAAAAATTTAAGGTAATAAACAAATTAGTACGTTGAAAATTATTTTATGTTATAATATCTTTCAAACTAAAATTCTATTTTCTTTCTAACTATTGATATTGAAAAACACATAATTAACAAAAAATTACACCATCAAGAATCAGTTACAAGATATTTGTAAACTAGCTATAATATTAAATATTTAGGGAGTTATAATATTTGATAATTTTGGTAATAATTTGAATAATTCCTTTGTGATAGAAAGTGATGTTCATAACAAAAATTTGGAAATTTATGAGTTTTAAGATTTTGATTTCAATTAAAATTATTACAGTTTCAGTTTGAGTAGTTCAATGTATCATCGTTATATTGTTTATCATCAATTAAAATATATTTCGTATTTAAAAATAAATAAGTTTTTAAGAACACCAACTTTCCTATTTATCTTTTATAACTACATCAGTTTAGTTGCATCCCTTTATTTCGTGAAAAACATGTTTTCCCCAAATATTTATTGATTTTTATTATTTATAAAAGTTTTAAAGATTGAGTAATTATTAAAAAGTACAAGTTGTGAATATACAAATGCTTACTTTACAAAAATAATAGACCTATATTTTTTATCTTTATTTTTTGGTTATATATGTGTTTAAAAGACTTTTATAACATATAACAATTATAAAAAAATCTTTTAAAATGATTCAAAATAAATATTATTTTTTATGTTCGTTTTTTCTTAATTATGTTGACAAAATTTTATTAATATAGATGTAATACGTAGTGTCGTTATCTATATCAATTTTATCAATTATTTACCATCTTAAAATTAATTTAAAATTGGAGAAGTTCTCGAAATATATCAATATTTAATTTTAAAATTATATAAATAACTATATACAAATGAAATTAAAATATTTCTTTCTCAAAGACCGCGTATCGCATGGGATTAATTACTAGTCATATATAACATTTATCATGTTGTTGACATTATAAGATTGAATTAAATCTTTCAATATTTATCATGTCTCGTATGTAATTATATGTATAACATTAAACTGATTTTGGTGACCTTTACCATGTGCAACCCATGGAATTTGCTTTGATCTTTATAGCTACATTAATAATTTCCTTAACGTAGGAACACCAAGCGTAACAATCTTTGCACTCACACCAGCCTAATGGAATGTATTCAGAGACATGTCGGTTAAACTTCTATGAAACTTTGTTTATCAAAACCTCTCCCTGCAAAAAGTTGATAGAGACCAAGAATTTAAGACTAATAAAGTAAACGACGACCAAGAATTTGAAAGTAATAAAGTAAATGACGATCTTGAAAATGAGCACGATATAAGAAGTAGATCGAGCAAAAGATAAGCATAGGTCATTACGAAGCATCACAATCATGATTCCCTACCACATAAGCTCTTCTTTAAGGTTATCGAACTCTTCATTGGACATATGTCTAAAAAATGTAAAAGAATTCTTAGGGAATGAAAAATGATAATCCATTTCACCTAAATGCTTGATTTGTTAGACAAGTTTAACTAATCCCATCATTACGTCTCAAACCCAACATATATACATAGAAACATAATTAAAGAAATTCTCACCGAAATGAGAAGGCTAAGCTTGACCTCTATTTCCATGGTGGATATGCGGATCAAGAGGAGGAAGATGATATGACGATTTAGTCGGATTTGGATTAGGGGGTTGTTGTAATGTTGTGGGTCGATGCGATTGAGTTGGGAAGAGGCGGTGGCAGAGGAAGCTGTTGTAGCAGTCGATGGAGGAGGTTTTTGGGCTTACTCGAGCTATCCACAGCCTTCAATGGCGACTTGGTGATGGATGTACTACGTCCAATTACTTGTCAAGATCAACCCAGACGGAATCAATGGTCATTGTTTATGCAATCGGTAGGGTTAAATACAAACGACATCTTGAAGTGGACGCCGGTGAAAGTGTGATGGAGTGAGCGTGAAGAGAAACTGAGGTTCAATATAGAAATGACACGTGAGGTTGATGTAATCGAATGGGTAAAATCTACGGTTGAATGTACTCGGTCAACGGTCGGGGAGCAATTGGGAGCGGGAAATCAGAAACAACATTGAAAAACTTGTAGACAAACAACTTGGTTTATCGTTAATTCGAAGAGACCAAAATACATAAATAATACTAGTTTTATTTACCAATCAATCTTTAAGTACACTTGATCATTTTACAAAGTACCAAAGATCTCCGCAGATAACTCCCCCTGAGTTAGATGTAAATAAACAGTAAACTGTTTCATTCACTTCAATACAATATCGCTCTAAGTACACTTAAAACCCTGAGAACTACTTCTGCTCTGTTTTAAGTACTTCTTCGATATTTGTCTAGATCACTTCACCTCTTCTTTTCGTCAAGTTAACTTATCTGTCTTCGCTCGTGCTCAGCTAACCTTCAATTTCTCCTCATTTGAACTTTTGCTCCTTGCAAGTCTCAACAACCTGAATTTACAAATATATCCTACGAAACTAATTTTATTGCATTTACAATCTCCCCCTTTGAATTCTTATCACATAAACACATGTCAATCAGCATACAGAATTCAATCACAATGCAATAAAGATTTAAGCATATCAATACCAAACAATAACCATAACACAGTATCAAGCAACACAAATAGGTTCAACCATAGATATAATTAAGTATACTCAAAATAGATTTTTTCCGTAGGTGCACTTAAAAAAACTATGAATACTAAGGAACATATCAGTTCCTCGGTCTTTTTCCTTTTGCCTTGTTTGTTATCTGTTCCACTCGTTCCTCATCCTCCTGTAGTTCTCCCCCTGTTTTTGTGAAAAGAAATTCAAATAAAAAACATCAAAAACAGAAAACAAGTATCAGAATATGCCAGAAAGAAAAACTACACGTATTTACTCTGATAACGCTTCAGAAGCCCAGTGACCGACTTCTGAGCAGTCTTTAAGGTAGACTACATCGTGGTGATCGTCTATTTTAACTGGAGGAGTTCTTGAACTACATCACCACCAGGAGTGGCATTGGCACCCGACAACGGTATCTTAGCCATGTACCTCTTCTCTAATATGATCCATGAAGAAATATTGTCTCGTACTTCCTCAGATCCAATGATAGCCGAAACTTGTTGACTTAGAATGTTCTGAATCAAACACGGAAATGGCAGAATAAACTTTGTGGAATTCGATAAACCAAGACCCACAATAGAGTCCAGAAACACCTTTCCAAAGTTTATTTGGATATGATTCTTCAAGCAATAGAGAAAAATAATTGTGTCTTGCCGGATTCCATCTGTCTTCTTATTGGGGACCCAATTTGTGCGACATATCTTATTCAGCAAGGCATACTCCCACTGTAGTTTGGAATATGGAATTTGTCCAGGCCATTGTATCAGATTACCATCAGTAAGCACCTTTGTGACTTTATCCATGTCCAGATCAATGTGGAGTTCCTTTGTCCGAGTTATCTCCACATTTAGCGTTCCAAAAAATTTGTTAATAACTTCAGCATAAAATTTGATAAAGTCTACCCCGGACATATGTCATTCCAAACATCACAGAGCCAGGATCCTCAATTTCCGGAGTGAGATTGGCATAGAACTTTTACACCAACTCTTTGCACACAGGTACGACAGATGTCACTGTGTGTGCTAGTTTCTGATCAACTAACAATTTCCAGATATCCAGATATTTGAACTGGTTTACACCGAGACCCCATTCTGAAAATATCTCTCTTTCCTTGAGAGTCTTAAACCTATTGACATATGACTCTTTATACAACTTGTGGGAAAAGATTTTTGAAGGAGATAAATGTGTACCTCTTCGTGAAGACGGCGGACCAGGTTTTTGAGGGTTCGGCACCGTTGTTGGAACATCTCTCTGCGGCGTCGAGCTTGAAGATGAACCTTGGCTACGTTCAGAGATGGTATGGATGTGAACCATGGATGTTGCATTTGAGGGTTGATTTTGTCGTTTGTTAGAAGCAAAGTGTTTTGTTGCAAGGGTTTTGTATTTCTTCCCATTCACTCTGGGAGGATTGACTGTAAACACCAGGTCTCCCATACGGATATGTTTGTTATTGAGCAATAAAGTAGCATCGTCGTCGAGACCTAGGAATCTATTGTTTTCGGTTGCCATTTTTGCATTCTGTATTCGTGAAAAAAGACTGCAACCAAAAATTGCTCTCATTTCTCTCTCAAGCAAATGTTAGGTTTCGAAATTTCAAAATGCGAGGAGTAGCAGCTTAAAGAGAGATAAGTGTAGTTGCAGTTTAGACGAAAAAGAAAGATTTCAAAAATAATGGAAATAACTGCACCAATCACACCAGCCACCAAAATATCAAATCACAAAAACTATTTCTTCAGAAAACCATCATGTTTTAAGGAGAAACATTCGAGTGCTAAATTTGCTTGTTGAATCAAAATTTTTTAAAATAAGCTGTTAAGAATGATAAAATTCAAAATAAATCAGACCATTAAGAGTTAGTCAAATAAAGCATAAGACTGACCATTTAAGTACACTTACGCAAGACTGGTTTTCACTTAAAACAAGTTTCAGTAACATATTCTTTCTTTCCCCTTTTTTTAATAATTCAATAGCCTCTAGGACGTTGTGTCGATATCTTTTTGTTCATATAACAAGTTCCTTGATTACCCATTCTTTGAGGTATACTCTTATGTAAATGAATTTAACATAGAGGAGTATGTAAGCTTAACTTAGCTTTGTATCATAGGACGTTATAACTGAAACTGAATATCTTTCAACTTAGACACGAGCATATACTCATAACATACTTTTCTTACATCTACATAGAAATAAGTGTAAAAGCTGTTAGAGGAGTAAGTGATACAATTAAGTGCACTTAAGTCGCCAGGCAGGAAACTTGTTAAAACAAAACCATAGCAATATCCAATAAGCTGAGCAAAAGTCAACTAAGTGTACTTAAACCATGCAGACTTATACGTATTTTTCCTTTTCTTCGTAAGATCGTCATTAACTCTAAAAAATTCATCAACTTATCATTAAGTCAACAAAATCATCAAAGCTCACAAACACCAAGTGATTTTCTTAGAGAAACAAACCGAAAAAGGTTTTGTGAAGATATCTGCTAGCTGACGTTTCGTAGGTACATATTCCACTTTCATTTGTTTTTGTTCAACCTTCTCTCTCAAAAAAAGATGCCTTATTTCGATATGCTTTTTTCTGGAATGTTGAACAGGATTTTTTGAGATATCTATAGCACTTGTATTATCACACCATGCAACAAAGGTTTTAGAACTCATATCGTAGTCCATTAGTATCTGGTTCATCCATAAGAACTGAGTACAGCAACTTCCCACTGCAATGTGCCAAGAAACTAAATTGTTTCCAAGAAAGAAACAACCACCAGACGTGCTTTTTCTGTCATCTGCATTGCCTCCCCAATCAGCATCACTAAAACCAGCAAGTTCACAATTAGTATCTTTTGAATACAACATTCCATATTATGTTGTACCTTTGACGTATTTGATTATTCGTTTCACAACCAGCAAATGAGATTTTTTCGGTTTTACTTGATATCTGGCGCAGATCCCTACATTTAAACATAAGTTAGGTCTACTTGCAGTAAGATAGAGTAAACTTCCAATCATACTCGTATAAAGTTTCACTTCAACATCTGAATCTTTTGTCAACTTAGTTGTTGTTGTTGACATGGGGGTACTGACTGACTTGTTGTGATCTAATTCAAATCTTTTCACCAGATTTTTAGCATATTTGCTCTGAGATATGAATAATCATCGTCAAATTGTTTCACCTGCAAACCAAGAAAATAACTTAGGTCACCAAACATACTCATGTCGACCTCTCGCTTCATTGTTTGAACAAACCAATTTACTTTATCCTGCGATTTGGAACCAAAAACAATGTCATCTACATTACAACTAACAGAATGTCATCATAATTATGAATAAACAAGGTTTTGTCAACTCCCCCTCTCTTGTAGCCGTTCTGGATCAGAAAACTTGTCAGTCGTTCATACCAAGCACGCGGGGCTTGCTTCAACTCGTACAGAGCCTTCTTCAGTTTGTACACATGTTCTGGATGATGCGATTCTTCGAAACCTCTTGGTTGTTCGACGTAAACCTCCTCTTGAAGTATACCATTTAGAAATGTGCTTTTAACATCCATCTGAAATAGCTTAAAACCAAAGAAACATGCAACACCAAGTAGTAATCGAATTGAATCTAATCTAGCAACATGAGCAAAAGTTTCATCAAAGTCAACACCTTCGACTTGTGTATAACCCTGTGCAACTACTCGCCTTGTTCCTGACAATTTCACCATGTTCATTCGTTTTATTTTTAAATATTCATTTTGTGCCAATCACATTTAAATCCACTAGACGAGGAACCAAAGTCCAGACATCATTTCAAATGAATTGTTCTAACTCTTCATGCACGGCCTTTATCCAGGATTCATCATCTAAGGCATCACGAACACACTTGGGTTCTATTTGCGACGTAAAACATGCAAATTTAACCATATCATGATAATTTACCCTTGGTTTATTTCGTGTTATTCTACCATCTTCAATGTTTCCTATGACATCTTCTATTGAATGATTATTATGCACCATTTTTTGATCCATGTTGGTTTTGTGATTGTAGTATTCAGAAAAATCTCCATCTGTTTCACATTCAGCAACTGCTTGGTCAGTAGGTACACTTAAATGGTCAGTAGCTGATTCCGGCTGTTCTTGTATTGTACCTGTGGAAAATGGAAAAATAATACTGTCAGTTAGATGATCTTCATCAAATACCACATTCACAGATTCAACAATTTTTCTAGTACACAAGTTAAATATTCTGAATGCAGTTGTATTGTTGCCATAACCAAGAAAAATTCCTCCATCACTTTTAGCATCAAACATACCCAAACAATCTCAGTCGTTCAGCACATAACAAGTGCACCCAAAAACATGAAAATAGCTTAAGTTCGGGCTCTTACATTTCCACAGTTCGTAAGGAGTTTTCGACATACCTGGTCGGATGTACACACGATTAATGATGTAACATGCAGTATTTATGGCTTCAGCCCAAAACCTGATAGAGATGGATTTCCCATGCAGCATTGCCCATGCCATTTCTTGCAACGTTCTATTCTTTCTTTTAACAACGTCATTCTGTTGTGGTGTTTTGGACGCTGAAAATTCATGAATAATGCCATGTTTTTTACAGAATTTCTGAAATACTTCATTCTCAAATTCCTTCCCGTGATCACTCCTGATTCTTTCAATACACCCTTTTGTGTTTTTCAGTTGAAGGAACAAGAAATGAAATAGTTCGAATGTGTCAGTCTTTTCTCTTAAAAATTTCACCCAAGTGTACCTGGAAAAATCATCAACAACCACAAAAATGTATCTTTTTCCTCCAAAGCTTTATGTTCTCATTGGACCCATCAAGTCCATATGTACCAGCTCCAAAATTTTATCGGTCTTCACGTCAGGCATCTTCTTGTGATATACTTTCACCTGTTTTTCTAATTGACATGGTTTATAAACTTCTGTTTTATCCAGTTTTAATTTAGGAATACCTCTGACAGCAGTTGAACTTGATAGTTTCACTAGAGATCTATAGTTCACATGTCCTAATCGTTGATGCCACAAGGATAATACATAATATGTTGCTTTCAGACAAACTTTCTCTTCACTCAACACATAGCAATTGTTCGAAGATCGTGAACCTGTAAGTATACACTCGTTGTCAGAATTCATCACTTAGCATTCTTTATTGTTGAATTTAACCTGATGATTGTTGTCACACAATTGACTGTTAAACCCGCTACATATTGCACATTTTTCAGAGCAGGTTGTCCTGGTGAGTTTATGTCGCCTTTTCCGAGGATCTTTCCTTTGTTTCCATCACCGAAAATTATTAGCACAAAGGACATAAATGTAATTTACTCCATTAGGATTTCATATTATCTTGTATATCTATATCATAACTGATGTAATTCATTTGGAATCAATATACGAAATCCCTTTCAACATGGTATCAGAGCGTTGATCCGAACTCTAACCCTAGCTATCACCACCGCCGCCGGCCACCTCTCTTCTCCTTTCTCCTCACCGCCGCCGGCCCTTAAACCTTAACCCTACCTCACCGTCGGCCAATCTCACCCTTCCCGTCGGCCCTCTCAACCCTAAACACCATCACTGTCGATTCACCCATTTCGTTCGAACGCCCCTCACCGTCGCCGGTCATTCCCAATCTCCTCTCTCCCCGTTGTTATCTCAACGTCGGCCCTCTCAACCCTAAACCCTCTCACCGTCGATTCCCACCTCAGATCCAAAACCCACGTTCAGCTGTTGCCAACGTCCAAACTTCAGCCGTACCCGACCGGGCGCTCATATACTACCCGATCGGGTGCAACCAATAACTACCCGAATATCTCACCTTTTGCCCTACCCGACCGGGCACTCTTACACTACCCGACCGGGCACCACCACTCTCAACGTCAATGATCCTCATGCAACACTTCTCACCGTCAACATGACAAACGTGACGAAGCTCACCTCCTCCAACTATATGATCTGGAGTATTCAGATCCGTGCACTCCTTGAAGGTCATCGGTTGGAGTGTTTTCTCCAAACCGATTCACTTGTTCCCGATGCCACTATCACTGTTAATGGCATCTCAACACCGAATCCAGCGTTTGCGCCCTTCAAACAGCAAGATCGCCTCCTATTCTCGGCCATTCTAGGAGCGATCTCACCACCACTCCAACCGATGATTGCTAGGGTTTCCTCTGTGCGAGAGGCGTGGCTTCTTCTTGCTCGCACATATGGTAAGGCATCAAGGGGGCACATCCTTCAATTGAAGGAACAACTCAAACGAAGCTCCAAAGGATCTCAACCCATCGATGATTATATGCGCACCATCATCAACAAGGCGGATGAATTAGCGCTCCTCGGCAAACCTCTTGATGCGGAAGACTTGTTGCAATATATTCTTGATGGATTGCCGGAGGACTACAAACCAATTGTAGATGCTGTGAATGCCAGAGATAGCATCATTCCTATTGAGGAACTCCATGAGAAACTCCTCAATCATGAAGCAAAGCTACTTCAAGCCGCCCCTTTGCTATTCACGCCGCCCGTAAATGCGCTTGCTGTCAACACTCGTCCGAATCAATCAAATCGTAACCGACAGAATAATCAATGGAATAGAAATGCAAATAGATCGTCATCGGGATATCAAGGTCGCTGTCAACTATGTGGCGTTTTTGGGCATAGTGCTCGCAAGTGTTCACAACTTGCAACTCGGAACTCCACCACCACAACGCCACCACCGTGGGCTTCATCACCACGACCATGGCAACCACGTGCTCACAACACCACTCTCACCAACTATGAACCGGAGTCATGGCTTCTTGACAGCGGCGCCTCTCACCATATCACCTCGGATCTCCAAAATTTATCATTGCATTCCCCGTACAAAGGAGGTGAAGAAGTGGTAATTGGTGATGGATCCTCCTTGCCCATCACACATATTGGTTCACTCTCAATCCCTAACTCAATTGATGATAATTGTTTGCATCTTGATGAAGTTCTATGTGTACCTACTATGAACAAGAATCTTATTTCTATAAGTCAATTGTGTCGGACTAATGAGATTTCCGTGGAATTCTTTGATGATCATTTTCAGGTGAAGGATCTAAAAACGGGGGATCCTATAATTCACGGAAAGGCTAACCATGGTGTCTATGAGTGGCCGAAACCCAACTCCATTCAACCGTCCATTGTGGCTCTTCCCAGTGTCAAGTCCACTTTGTCCGAGTGGCATTCACGTTTAGGTCATCCCTCGCTTTCCATTTTAAAGCGTATTGTTTCTACGCATTCCTTACCATTGTCTAAGTCGAGTTTGTTGTCATTATGTAACTCTTGTTCCAGCAATAAAAGCCACAAATTACCGTTTCATGAATCTACAATCTCTACTTCATTTCCCCTTGAAATCATCTTCTCCGATGTTTGGACATCACCAATCATCTCGGTTGATGGTTTCAAGTACTATGTCATCTTTGTTGATCATTTCACTAGATATACATGGCTGTACCCTCTCAAACAAAAATCCCAAGTTCGAGAAACCTTTATCACGTTCAAAGCCCTAGTGGAAAAACAATTCCAAACCGTCATACGTACTCTCTACACCGATAATGGTGGTGAGTACATTGCCCTAGCCTCATTCCTCTCCACTCACGGCATATCCCATTACACCTCCCCTCCTCACACACCTGAACACAATGGCATATCAGAACGTCGTCACCGTCACATTGTTGAAACCGGCCTTTCTCTTTTGTCTCATGCGTCACTACCTTCTTCGTTCTGGTCCTATGCCTTCCCAACCGCGGTTTATCTCATTAACCGCTTACCCACCCCCATCCTCTCGTACGACAGCCCATTCACTAGACTTCTAGGCACCGAACCGAACTATCTTAAGCTTCGGACTTTCGGTTGCCTATGTTATCCATGGCTTCGTCCGTACTCCACACACAAACTTTCGCCTCGTTCAAAGCCTTGTGTCTTCTTAGGTTACTCTGCCACTCAGAGTGCCTACTTGTGTCTTGATCCCACACGTTCACGTATATATGCATCCCGTCATGTAGAGTTTCATGAAACCATCTTTCCGTACTCCAACTATTCCCACTATTTCCTAACCAAAGTGCCCAACCCCAATCCACCCGAATCTTCATGGACATCACCAGTAAGTGTTGCACCCTCTTACCCAATGCCACACGTATCACCATCACCTTCCGTCACCCCTGTAATGGATCCTTCACCGGAAGTGCAGACTCATACGACTCCACGGGATGACACCATAATGTCCGAACAATTGCCTCCTGAAGTCGCCGTTCCAATAGCTCGAGGTAACACTCATCCTATGCAAACGAGATCCAAAACAAAACAGTTGCAGGCTTCAAGCCCGACCGGGCGACAGGTAAATCGCCCGATCGTGCATCACACCCGAACGGGTGACTCTACCACCCGAGTCGTGCAAAGTTTCGGGGATACTTCAACAACAGACACCCGATCGGGCTCTCCATCTTCACACGATCGGGCACATTATGCCCGAGCATGTGACACTAAGACCCGAGTCGTGCAAAGTTACGGGGATCATTCTACAATGGTAACCCGATCGGGCCCGTCCTCTTCACCCGATCGGGCACTTCTCTCTGACACCGAACCTACAACCGTCTGTCAAGCCCTTAAAGATCCGAGTTGGAGGAAGGCCATGAGTGAGGAATTTGATGCACTTGTTCGTAACGGAACATGGGATCTTGTACCGGCTCAACATGCATCAAATGTGGTTGGATGCAAGTGGATTTATCGTATCAAACGATTACCTGATGGTTCGGTGGATCGCTACAAGGCCAGACTTGTGGCGAAAGGTTTTACACAACGCCCGGGTGTGGACTACTTTGAAACATTCAGTCCCGTAGTTAAACCGACTACCATTCGACTGATTTTGAGTGTTGCAATTGCAAATGGCTGGAGTCTTCGTCAACTAGATGTCAACAATGCATTTCTTCAAGGGCAACTCACGGAAGAGGTATACATGACACAACCTCCAGGTTTTGTTGATCATGATCATCCTCACCACATATGCAAACTCAACAAGGCAATTTATGGTCTCAAACAAGCTCCTCGGGCTTGGTATTCGGAACTTCGGGATTTTCTCCTCGGCCAAGGCTTTGTCAACTCCCTGGCCGACGCATCTTTGTTTATTCTTCACAATCCCGAGGTAACTATATATGTTCTTGTCTATGTGGATGACATTGTGGTCACAGGAAGCAACTCGGGAGCAGTCCAACGCTTCATCATAGTGCTTGGAAACCGCTTCTCCATCAAAGACTTGGGCAATTTATCTTACTTTCTTGGCATTGAAGTAACACGCACAGCCTCTGGATTACTTCTCACTCAACGCAAATATGTTACGGATATCCTCAACAAAGCTCACTTCTCCGAAGCTAAATCAGTCACCACTCCTATGGCCCCTAGTGCACGTCTTACCTTGTCCTCCGGTGATAAGTTAGACGACCCAACCAATTATCGGACTATTGTTGGAAGTCTACAGTATCTCACACTTACAAGACCCGACATAAGCTACGTTGTCAACAAATTATCTCAATACATGCATGCCCCGACAACGGAACATCTTCAAGCGCTCAAAAGGGTCTTACGGTATTTGGTTGGAACACGAGATCGTGGTATCTTCTTCACCGCTGGTAACACTCTCTCTCTACACGCCTTTAGTGATGCAGATTGGGCGGGAGATCGTGATGAGTATACTTCTACGGGGGCATATATTGTCTACCTTGGCAGCCATCCCATCTCTTGGTCTTCCAAGAAACAGAAATTCACCGCTAGATCATCCACGGAAGCGGAATACCGTGCTATTGCTGACACAGCAGCGGAACTTCGATGGATTATGTCCCTCCTCACGGAACTAGGTATCTCCACATCCCAACATCCTGTGATTTATTGTGACAACATTGGCGCAACATACTTGAGTGCAAATCCCGTCTTCCACTCTCGCATGCAGCATCTAGCTTTGGATTATTTTTTTGTTCGTCAACAAGTGCAAGGTGGCATCCTCCGAGTCTCTCACGTCAACTCAAAGGATCAACTCGCGGATTTACTCACAAAACCGCTCGCACGTCAACAATTTCTTACACTTTGTGACAAGATCGGCATCACCGAAGGTGCTCCGTCTTGCGGGGGCATATTAGCACAAAGGACATAAATGTAATTTACTCCATTAGGGTTTCATATTATCTTGTATATCTATATCATAACTGATGTAATTCATTTGGAATCAATATACGAAATCCCTTTCAACAAAAATAACACTGCCTGCATTCTTGATTTCTATAAAATTTGAAAGGAGTTCTCTTGTACCTATCATATATCTAGAGCAACCACTATCAAAATATCAGATGTTAGATTTTTCTTTTTGTGCAGAAATGTAGGCAACATTGCAATATAGATCACTCTTCTTTATCCAAACTTGTTTAAATTTAGGTGACTTACCTGAGTCATACCTGAATCTCTTGTAGCATGTAATATGTTTGTGACCTCTGATTCCACAAAAGTAACATGTCACTGGAGTTCTCTTTTGATTTACAGTTTGATATCTTCTTCAAGTATTCTGTCCATGATATTGTATCTGAATTGTCCTTCTATTGTTGTAGCTGTGATGTGGAACCTGATACTGTCTTCTGGAATTGTACCCATGAAAATGATGATTTTCATTTCTATTTATCTTGAGATTTTGAAACCATGATCTTTATTGAGTGTAATGTACAGTTGTTGTTTTTCTTTCTGTTTCATATTCTCTTGCAGATCACCTCCAGAAACAAATTTATTTTCAGAGACACTTGATTTTCCAAAATAACCAATTCCATGGTTATCTCCTTTTCTTTTGCCCATTGAAAGCACATGATCCATTTTGTCAGTGCCATTTGAAAGCATTTCAATTGCTTATTTGTTTCCTTTAGTTGACTTTTGGCAAAACGCACTTCTTCTTCCTTCAGCGCTACTTCCTGCTTCATTTCTTGAATCTAAGCTTCTAGCTTCTCATTAGTCTTGACCAGTTGAATGTTTAGTTTGCTCATTTTAAGCCACTCATTGTAGATAGTCTCTACATCTATTTTGTCTTCCTCTTCTTCAATTTGATCTTTGTTACTTTCTTTGTCAGTCTCATCAATGATTCGAATGAATGCGACAAAACTTGACTGTTCTTCTTCAGTTTCATCTTCAGATTCCGAACTCGATTCACTAAACATGATTAGTGATTTTCCCTTAATATAGTTTCCATCTGCACATTCATTCTTGGTATGCCCAAACCTTTTACATTTGTAGCATTGTGTTTCTCGTAGATTTTTCAGCATACTTTCTCTTTTTGTGATACTGGGACAGTCGAATTTGAGATGACCAAACCCTTTACACTCATGGCATTGAGCTCCAGATTTGTTGTCCTTTTTATTTCTAGTTTCTTCAGTAGATGATTTTCTCACTCCTAAGCGCTTTTTCATAAATTTTCCAAATCTTCTGGTCAGTAAGACAATATTTTCTTCAAGATTATTAAGTTTGGAATTTTCTGTTGTAGCCTGTAGAACAACCCCTTTGCTTCCCTCTTTTGTTGTATCTCCTTGTTCGAGTTGAAGTTCAAGTTCATATGCTGCTAAAATTCAAACTATTTCTTTAAAACTTGTAGTATATGTATTCAATGATATATTCATTGCAACCTTTTATGCGTGAAATTTCTTTGGTAGACATCTGAGCAATTTTTTGACAAGCTTCTTATCGTCAAGATTCTGTCCAAGTACACTTACTTCGTTGGAAATTGCATTCATTCGACCACTGAATTCCTTGACATTTTCATACTCACCCATTTCCAATTTCTCAAACTGATGTTCTAGAATATCTAGACGTGTTCTTTTGACACTGGTAGTTCCTTCATGAATAGTCTCTAGAGTATCCCATGCATCTTTTGCAGATTCACATCCTTGAATTTTCTTAAACTCATTTATGTCTACAGATGAAAAAATAGTTGTTAGAGCTTTAGCATTAAACGTCGAACTTCTTTTCTCATTGGGCGTCCATTGATCTAAAGGCTTTTCTTTGACGTTTCCATTTTCATCAATCATAGTTGGTGGATTCCACCCATTTTTCACAGCACTCCAAGCATCTTCATCGATTCCTCTTATGCTTGCTCTCATTTAGACTTTCCAATAGCCATAATTGGATGCACCAAGCATGAAGGGTTTCCAAATGAGTACAGATCTCTTGGTCCTTCCATATTGTTGTCTTCTAGGATCTCGAACCTGATCTTAGAATTGCTCTAAGTTTTAGGTTACCAGCTTTGATACCAATTGAAAAACTTGTAGACAGACAACTTGATTGATCGTTAATTCGAAAAGACCAAAATACATAAACAATACTAGTTTTATTTACCAATCAATCATTAAGTACACTTGTTCGCTTTTACAAAGTACCAAAAATCTCCGTAGATAACTCCCCTTGAGTTAGATGCAAATAAACACTAAACTGTTTCACTCACTTCAATACAATATCGCTCTAAGTGCACTTAAAACCCTGAGAACTACTTATGCTCTGTTTTAAGTACTTCTTCGATATTTGCCCAGATAAGTTCACCTCTTCTTTTCGTCAAGTTAACTTATCTGTCTTCGCCCGTGCTCAGCTAACCTTCCCGAATTTCTAACCGCACTTCCTCGCTGATTCCCATCAGCCTAAACTTCTCTGGATCCACTTTTGACTCCATCTTCTTCTCCTCAAACTTCTCGTTGACTCTTTCAATTTCTCCTCATTTGAACTTCTGCTTCTTGCAAGTCTCAACAACCTGAATTTACAAATTTATCCTGCGACATTAATTTTATTGCATTTACAAACATCATTGCTCAGAGAAGAGGAAGAGGTATGCTAAATGGAAAAAAGCATCTGCTGGTATTCCAAGCGGAAAGAACATATCAAATAAGAAGGGACGTGTTCAATGAGGATGAGAGAAGAGGAAGAGGTAAGGTATCTAAAGAAAAGCATCCTTTGGTATTACAAACAAAAATAAAATTAAAATATAAATCAAAAATATATTGGTGACGTGGAATGTTGTGATGTTTGCTTTGGCTTGCCTTTTATAAAGAACGAGATACCCGTGTGTTACATGGTTTTATAATAATTAAATTGTATTTTTTTAAAATATTGTATATAATTTATTAGTTCAAACATTGTAATTATATGTGATATGTGTATCGGCCAATACAAATGCATGAATTCTAATTTTCAATGTAAAAATTTAAATAATAGATTTATAAAATGTAATGTAAACTAACAAAAATATCTTTGAAATTTTAAAAAGTAATATGTTGGAGAAAGTGATTGTATGATTTGTACTGGAGTTTTTCGCATGATTGTTTTTCCTATCCATACTTGCATAATTTTTTAGGTCTAAGTTTAATTTATAACATGATTAAAAATAATTATTGAGGTATGAACATAATTTAGAAATCTTTAAAACCTACTTATATTTGAATTTCTTGATTGTCTTTAGATTTTGATTGGTGTAGATGTTTGTGGAGCATGTCGGTCGAAATGTTAACAAACCTTATTGATACATTTACAAAAGATAATTACGCAATGGCATGAACTTAAAAAACAAATAATAATTAATATAAGTGTTAATTTATTTTTTAATACAGTTGATCATCATTGCAATAACACATGTCACGATCATGATTGGTTTCTTGATAATCATTTGAGCAATATTTGAATCAAAATGCATAACAAGTCCACCCATATCAAGATTTTTACGACATCTTTTATGTATTTGAAATAATTCAAACAAGATTAGCAAATTATTCTGGAAGAAATAACTTAATAGGTTATGTGGAGCAACAAAATTAAATAATTACTTATTTAATAACAACCGAATTCCTATTTTTTATCAAAGATAGGTAGCTGCAAATTTGATCCTTTCATAGCGATTAGAATTCCAACAACATCTACAACTTAGAAAAAAATAATTATATAAGCTTAGTAATAAAGAAATAATATTATTGATTGCAAACTTACTTACCCGATAAAAGCTCTTCGTGGTCAACCAATCTAACTAATACTCGAAATGAACAGGTTCTGAATTTGTATTTAAGAATCGTATGATATGATCGGTGATTTCTTTTAAAGAAGTATTATCTTTAAAACAAATGCACATACGATTATCAGTTAACTTGTATTTACCAAAATTTGGCAATCATATATATAAAAGGGACTCTCATATTATCACGTCAGCGAGAGGAAAAATTAGGGATGTCAATTTTTAGCCCGGCCCGAAACCCGGCCCAAAACCCGACCCGAAAATTAAGGGTTTGGGCCGAAAATTTTAAGCCCGTTAAAAATTGGGCCGGGCTCGGGCTTAAAAAAAATTGGCCCGAAAAAATCGGGCCGGGTCGGGCTTGGCCCGCGGGCTGCCCGGGCCCGAAATTAAACCCTAATTTTGTGTTGTGTCTCTCTCCCTCTCCAGCCACCACAGCAGTCGACCCCTCGCCTGAGTTCTCGCGCCTGTCGTCGTCCTCCCTCGCCTGAGTTCTCGCGCCTGTCGTCGTCCTCCCTCGCCTGAGTTGTCGCGCCCGTCGTCCTCTTTCCTCGCCGCCGTTCACGCGCCTGTCGTCCTCCTCCCTTGCCTGAGTTATCGCGTCTGTCGTCCTCCTCCCTCGCCTCAGTTTTGCGCCCGTCGTCCTCCTCCCTCGCCGCCGTTCACGCGTCCGCCGTTCACGCGTCCGCCGTTCACGCGTCCGCCGTTCACGCGTCCGCCGTTCACGCGTCCGCCGTTCACGCGTCCGCCGTTCACGCGTCCGCCGTTCACGCGTCCGCCGTTCACGCGTCCGCCGTTCAAGCGTCCGCCGTTCACGTGTCCGTCGTTGTTTGAAGATGAAGGATAAAATAGGTCTGTTTGAAGATGAAGTGGATCTGAGTTTTGCTTAGATTTGCTATGTAGTTTTGCAGGTTTTTGTTTCTGTAATTTGTTTTTTAGTTTTGTTTAGGTTTTTGTTTCTGTAATTTTGTTCTTTTAGTTTTACTTAGCTTTTTGTTTTTTAGTTTTGTTTAGCTTTTTGTTTCTCAAAAATACGATTGTAGATCTGAGATTGTATCAAAAATATGTTTGTTCTATATGAATTGTAATTTGATGTATATTTTTCCGTTGAAATTTGTTTGTAGAAATAGAAATGGCATCTGTTGATAAACTTGAGAATGAAATGCAAGAGGAAGAATTTGCTGGTGGTTTATCAGCACCTGTTTTGATTTGTTTAGCGTTTTGAACTTTGTTGACGTGAAATTTGGATTCATATGAATTAATTTAGCGTTTTAGACTTGTTTAATTTTTTTTGTTTTTTTATCTCTTTAAGTCCGAAGCCCGGCCCGAGCCCATCCAAAGCCCGTTGGGTCGGGTTTCGGGCCGTATATTCTAAGCCCGACCATATTCGGGCCGGATCAGCCCGACCCGAAAAAATTAGGGCTTTTTTCGAGCTCGGGCCGGGTTCGGGCCGGGCCGGCCCGTATCGCACCCCTAGGAAAAATCCTCCCAATTAACAATTCCTCCAAAAATCAATTCTTCGTCAAAATTTCTAGCAGAGACTTAATAAATTATTCAAATTAAATTTAATAGATCTTTTCGACTTCCAGTTCTTTGAATCCGGTACATTTTTTCCTATTCCAGATCGCCATCTTCAATCCCTCTCCCATGAAACCGCCATCTTCAAACCCTCTCCCCCTCTCCCTCCCGCTACCCAAACCATGTCTCCCTCCCACACCAACAGTGCCACCGCCGACATGGATTTCGCGGTTTTCCTATTTCAGGTCGCCGTCTTCAACCTCTCCCCCATAAAATCGCCACATGAAATTGGAAAAAACCCCCTCTCTATATCTTCCTCTTCAAACCTCCCCCATCTCCACGGCTTACCTCAAAAAGGATGCAAACAGAAGGGACTCGAACTCTGCGAAATCGGAAACCATGGGGGCAAACAGGAGTAAGAGCTATGGAAAACCGGAGATGCCTTCTGTTTGTTTTCAACCGCCATGGTTTCGACATCCTTCTCAAGTCGCTTTCTCTTTTCCTTCCCAGCGCTGATCGCTCTCGTCTCTGGCACCACCATCGGCGATCTCGACCGCTTGCCTACCAAACCCCTGTCCTATACCTCCATTTTCCCCAGGTATTGCCCATGTCGTCACATTTTTGTTTTTAAGGTTTCTGTTCCCACGTTTCTGAGTCTCGCAAATTGCTGTTTTCAGGGTTGAACGAAGCTGTTTGGAACCATTGCTCATGGAGAAGAGGAGGGTCGAATATGGATCTGGGCATCTCTTTCCCAAAGTCGGACTAAGAGGGAAAAAGTTGCTTAAGTTGTAGGAGGAAAAGAATGGTATCGTCAACGTCGTCAATGGGAGATTGTAGCTAAGAAGAAGGGGAGACGGGAGACAACCGAATAGGGTTGGCAGATAGACTTTGGTCGGGAACACCGACATCGGTGGAGAATCAACACGGATTAAGGTAATCCTTCTTATTTCTTCAAACTCTGTCACAGGTTTAGCTATATGATTGTTCAAACGTTCATGATTTCTATCCACGAATATGTTACAAAGTGGAGATTCTTTGATGTAGGTGTATCAATCGCAATTTCTGGAGCCAAAGGAATAAGGTTGGAAGATGGGTTGGAAGATAGTCAGTCACACCGTCATCGGTGGAGACGCCGGTGGCAGCCATGGAGGGAAGCGAATAAGAAAGGGAGACGAGGGACAACCGAATTGGGTTGGATGATAGACTTTGGTCGGCAACACCGACATTCGTGGAGAATCGACACCGATTAAGGTAGTCCTTCTTATTTCTTCAAACTGTGTCACCGATTTAGCTATAGGAGGTACATCTTCTTATTGCTTTATTCTTTACAAAGTGGACATGTGTTTTTTGAGTATATTGTTCAAACAGTTTGTCATTTCTATCTACGAATATGTTACAAAGTGGAGAGTCTTTGCTGTAGGTGTCTAAACTGCAATTTCTGAAAAACGAAATAATGGAAGCATCATACAAGACTAGGTGGATAATTGCCTTTTAACTCATGCCTGGTCAAATTCATGTATCTTCTATTTTCGCACCTGTTTCCATGCTACTCCTGTAATGGAAGCCTATTTCCAAGACTAGGCTCTAATGGAAGCATCAAAGCCTTTTTTTCGGAGTTCGAGTAAGCATCGATTAGGATTGCAGCAAATAGAAGTTGTCGATAAGGTTGCCGTAATTGAGTTATGTTTTCCTTTTGTATTCAAAACTATAGTTTCAGTTAATTCGCTGGTTCTGTTGATCCAAATGCAGTTGCTTTCTTCTCTCCAGATGATGTCAGTCTTACTCTTACTGTATTACCTGCTAGCTTTAGGTCGTGTTTTGAGTTGACTCTGCGATCATCACTTAGAACCTAAACTTCAAGTTGTACCATGGGAACACATTTGCTTTGCTTTGTGACCATTTGATTGAATTCTACTGGTACAAATTTTTGCGGTTAGATTGCTTGAAAATTGATTTGTTGCCTCCTTAAACTTCCCTAAGTTAGAACTTGATAGAAAAGAAGAGAACTTGAAACAATTAATTGAAAACGCTTGTCCAGATTTGATCATTCATTTTCGTTGTACCTTTTTCTTTGAGATTTTGTAATTTCGTTTAGTAACTCAAATTTTTTTCATGCTCTTCTAGCAGGTAGACAACTACATTCACTCAAGGGGTTTCTCTGCTCATCATGTTTTCAGACGCATCACGGTAACATGAGGATGTCAATCCGCTTGGTACTTAAATCTTATGAAAGGTGTGTGATTCTTCTTCTGGAACATATCGAATTTGAATTTTGTTGCAGGATCATGCTCCTATTGCCTTGCAATATTTTCTCGGCCTTGATACTGAAACTGCCATCCATTCCCTCTTGTTAAAGAATTTGAAACCTAAATGATTCCTTCGATTTCTGACCGACTTGAACCATTTCTTTAATGCAATCACAAAAGCGATTCACTGTTGTTCCCTTCTTTTGTCTTTCTATAATGCATCGATGGATTTGCAGTCATAGAACCCTTTTAAGCGAACCATGCAGGGTTGGGAGATAGAATTTGGTCGGAAACACCGGCATTGGTGGAGAATCAACACCGATTAGGGTAGCTCTTATTGCTTCAAACTGTGTCAGATTATGGATATGCAGCCATGTTTGAGGTACATATGTAACTTAATGGTCGCGGGAGTGACGTCTCTCTCTTGGGTAGTTCCAAGATGGAAATGTTAATTTTCCCAAAATTATCTTTTTTTTCAGGGTTTTGAGTGTTGCTGAGAACATTGGATGTGAGTAAGACCGTCATTGAGGCTTTTGCTGCTCAGAAGGTGCTTCTTGTCCGCATCAAGCAAACTCAGGTGTGATCGTTATTGTTCTGGTCTTACTGAATACAAATGGATTTGGATCCTGGAAGATGGTTGTTAATGTCGGTGTTGTGTTGCAGATTGGATAGTGATTATATTTTTCTGTATATTTTGCTTTGATTGAACGGAAGGCTGATATTTCTGGGTTGGCAGAGTTTCTAAAGCCGTTGAATGAGGTTATAATGAAAGCTAATACCATGACAGATACGTAGGAATTGATTATTCCGACAATATAGAGTAATCAAAAGGAACTCTCCAATTTGCGAGTAGAGCCAAAAGAATCACCAACTGTGCTCAAGTGAACGAGGTCTGCGTGCAAGTCTTTAAATTGTTTAAAATTTGGTTGTTTGTAGAGATCTTATGCGTTCATGCTGCATCACCGTTATCTGCTATCTTTCTTTCTTCCAAACAAATCCCTGTTATACATGTTCTTTGATGTATCTCACGTTCCTTATCATTGCACTCCTTTTTTCCATTTGAACAAAACAAGATCGGACAGTGTTGAAATGATTCATCAAATCTTGCCTGATGCAGCTTTATTGAAGCGGCAAAAATTGCAGATTGAAGAGCTACGGCTAAAACTTCAGGTGATACACACATAAATATTTTGTATTACATATCAGTTAGGAGGTCACTGACACTAGAAAAATGTAACTTAATGGTTGCGGGAGTGATGTGTAGTTCCTAGATGGAAATGTAAATTTCCCCAAAATTATCTCATTTTTTTGAGTAGCAACTCCTTGCTCTATATTTGTTTTTGTCGGACCAAAATACAATATATATGCTCCTTTTTTGTCCTTTTGTTTGATTGTGTGAACCATTTGTTCAATTTGCAGTCCTTATTTTGCAGGAATTTATCAGTTTGAGACGGACATCGGATGAGGGTTGCAATGGAACTGGTAGCTCAGACTCAAACTGATACTCCCTGGTTTAGATCAGCTTTCAAATCCTTTGTGGTTGCTCGGTCCAATTATTCAGAATTGTCTAATTTTAGCCCTATGATTGATTCCTTCAATAATGTGGCCGATGAAGATACATGCATGAAAATGAACAAGAGTTATGTGCTCACTGCTGTTTTAGTGTCCCAAAATCAACATCATACTTGATAAATATAGGTATGTAGAAAGGTTGAAAGCTATCACATCTTTGCCCTAATAGCCTAGGTTGTATCTACCCTAATAGCCTTTACTCTTCCCACAGCTTTGCAGAAAGCTCTTCTGAAGATTTATCCGACCCAAGTGATGGAAATGTGTCCAAGGAAGAAAATGAGAAACCGTTTTGGAATTTGATTCTTCTTCAACTGCAGGACTTGAAGAACTTCAAACCGAGACTGCGTCAGCGGACAAGTTACAAATTGGGTCTCTGCCTCTTCGCCTCCTCTGTTCTGCAGGGATCCTCTAACTTTGGTAACTGGTCACACCAGGCTGTAGACTTAATATTAGATAGGTTTTGTCACACTCTGAGATCATCGCCACAGATACCATGAAGAATATTGTAAGTGATCTTTCTTTGTCTAGTATTATCTTAGGTCGTACATGTTTCTATAGGTAAGGCTTATATGTTAAAATGTAGGTATATACGAAAGCCAAGGATTGTGCGAAGCGACTTTCTACAGAAGAATTCATCATTTATCTTGATACACACTTTTGCTCATTTTATCCACAGGTATGCACAAGTAACATGCTTCTAAGAATTAGTTAAATATAGGCATTGCTCATTAATTTTAAAAGCGTGAGTTTCATTAGATTCGATAGGTAAAGAGCATTACAATGTTGTAATTTATTTAGCATATAACTTTTTATTAATGCGTGGATGTTTATAGTTTTTTTAAGAACAACTTGTGTTTGCATTTGTAGTTGCTATGAACCATTAGAATCTTAATGACTCCATTACTTATTGTAACTATAAAATGGTAGGGCAATGTTCAACACTCTAGCATGATCCTTTTAGATCAAAACCGTCCTATACCATCACATGAACTAGCATGTTACTCGAAACAGGATGTCCAAGAGTCGTAAGCAGAAGCCTTCGCAGAAGTGATTTGTACATGCTAGCATGTGGCGTAGTGGTGCAGAGGCACTGGGAAATGAAGATGTGCCAGGCTTCCTTACCCACTGAGCCAACAGTTGAAAAGGACGAAGAAGGGTTGGCTGTTCCAGCGGATGAAGATCAGACTTCATGTGCATTATATGGTGAGCCATTTGAAGACTTCTATAGTGATGAAACTGAGGAATGGATGTACAGAGTTGTTGTGTACATGAAGGCCCCTGATGGTTCAACATCTGGCATGGACAAGTCTCAGTTAGATCCGATAGTGCATGCAAAATGCAGGTCAGAGTCCAACGGGGTAAGCTTTTCCGGCGAACTTTGTGTACGTACCTCATTTGCATATAATATAAGCACGAACATGTTGAATCTGCAATCATTTTAACTGATAATTTTCATCCAGCAGATGAACAAGTGTTTCCCTAATGACTTTTTGTTTCAAGGTGATATGGAAGAGGAGGGTTGTCATAGAAAAAAGATGCGGAATTGACTCACATTGAACTTCTATGATAGAGAAGAAAGCTTAGCTAGATAATAGGCCAATTTTTTTAGACCTTTTATTCAGGTTATTAGTCGGCTTAACAAATATAATATCTGATTTATATATGTTCATCAAACTCAGTGATATCTATCCTTTGCCATGACTTCTTCCTCTTCTTGATGCAGCAGAACATAACAACAGTCATGCATGCGAGGAAGAAGCGAAGGGGGACTAAAACTACAATGATAATAGTGTGGTGGTTCTCTGGTGGTAAGGCAGTTGAGGCAAATTAAAAGAGACACGTGAGAACATTGTGGTGGTTTCTTGGTGGTGAATGAAACTGGAAGGAGAACATGAAGAGGTGGATGAAAGGGATGGCTGAGCTGGGTTAGGACATAACAAAGTATATTTATGTAAAGCAAATTTGTTTACAAATGGATGGGGTTTAGCTTTATCAACAAATAAGTATAAGATTAAACTAAACTAATTTAGTGTAACACAAACTTTACATAAATATTTTTTATATTTATTTTTTTTACTATGATTAAAAAATCGAAGTATTAGAATTGAGAAAAATAACAATATTTTGACATTTGAAATGGTTTCTAATGAATTTTTTTAAAAAAATATTGTTGTTAATTATATATTTCTAGAAAAATAATTAAAAAAACTTCTTAATCTAAAAAATATATTAATGGAAGTATTACGAAAAAATAATCATAGTTCATATATATTTTTAAGTCAAAATTTTTGATATAACATAATAATAAAATTTTATATATCTAACAATTATTATATACTAAATTTGGTCAATAATAAAATTTATATATTCAAATTTTTTGTTCTCAAGATAAATTTTAACAATTGTAACATAGTAGAATTTGTAGCAATTTGCAACACTTCTCGACGTTACAATTCTACCTGTGAGAGCTTGATACATGTTTATCTAACAGGATATGGGGATCTTGAAAAGCAAAATATTGATGGTTATGCTCCTCTTGAGATTACAAGAATTAATAATTAACATATGCTTTACAGAATCTGATGTACGCTCTGAATGCTAATGAATGCATGATAACTGCATCATACGTTCCTTCAACAACATTTTTCAAGAAAGCAACTCATGCAAGTAGAACAGATCAATGGTTGAGCTGTAAATTAGTTTGAAAAGAGAAGAAAAGGAAGCAATTTACACCGTTGCAAATGTGAAGATTCACATGAGGATCATCATACGCAACTGCTACAAGAGGGAAACATTCGTTACACCTGAAGACTAATATAAAGAAATCCACCATCTTAAACATTTACCTTATAAAGAAAAATCAGACAGTTATAATCGTAACAGACATTATTCTCATAATGATCAACAGTATTAAAAAATATATTACCACCTATATTAATATTGTCTAGTTTATGTCGTTACGTATCAATAAGGTTTATGAACACTTTGATCGTCATGTTCCACAAACATCTACACCAATCAACTTCTAAAGACAATCAAAAAATTCAAATAAACGTTTTTTAAAATAATCCCAAATTATGTCTATACCTCCTTAATTGTTTTTAATCATGTAATAGATTAAATAGTCCTAAAAATTATGGGGTACGAAAAAAACAATCATGTGCAAAACTAATATCCAAAATATGAAATAACTTTTTCGATAAATTATGTTTTAAATTTCAAATATATTATGGATAAATCGCGGTGTTATTTACATTATATCTTATAACTCTATTGTTTGAACTTTTATATTGAAACTTAGAATTCGTGTATTGGCTAATACATATATCAAATGTGATAACAATATTTGAATTAATAAATTATATACATCACTTAATTAAAAAAAACATTTTAACTATCACAAAACCGCACAATGCGCGAATATCATCTAGATTTTGATAAATGGTAGTAAAAAAATTAACACTTATATTAATTCGTATATCTTTTTTTGTTCACGTCGTTGCGTAATTATCGTTTGTGAATGTATCAATCATATTTGTTAAGACTTCAACCTTCATGCTCTACAAATATCTACACCAATCAAAATCTAAAGACAATCAAGAAATTCAAATATAAGTTAGTTTTAAAGATTCTCAAATTATGCTCATACCTCAATAATTGTTTTTAAATCATGTTATAAATTAAATTTAGTCTTAAAAAATTATGCAGGTACGGATAAGAAAATCAATCATGCGAAAAAATCCAGTACAATCACTACCTCCAACATATTACGTTTTAAAATTTCAATGATATTATAAATAAATAGCATTGTTAGTTTCCATTACATCATATAAATCTATTATTTAAACTTTTACATTGAAAATTAGAATTTGTGCATTTGTATTGAACGATATATATACCAAATGTCATAACAATTACAAATAATAAATTATGTATAACGTTTAAGAATCATACAATGTAATTATTACAAAACCGCGCAACGCACGGGTATCATCTAGTATAGATAAATTTTTAAGGATGAATATCTCTCTTTATTTTATATATTAGTTGTATTTGTTAACATCGACAAGATATATATGTCATTCAATAGTAGTTTCATGTAATATATAATATACAAAATGATGAAAGATATTTGTAGAATGTGTAATAAGGAAATACATTAACATAATTTATCGTTTCACTGAGAAATAAAAACTAAGTTCAAGCAAACGATTGTCAATAAAAGTGTTTCTTTTGTACCAAGTTCTTAAAAAATGCCCCAAAAGTCGGTGCTCTTTACCATGTGATGTAATAGATCCATGATTTGCTACGTTTCAATCTCTCTCATGTAGCTCACGTTTGCTCTAAATTAAGCCAAGTAACAAAGCAGAATAACATTAACGTGTGAAAGATAGTACTGGATGCAAGCTAAAGAGTACGATTTTAAAAAAAACGTAGATTTAATTTCTAAGTCAATTTGAAACAACTCACGTTTAAACACAGAAGTAAATGAAATGTTAGAGTGTAATCATAAGGAGGTTTTTTTCTCTCCTCTCATGAAGCCACATCACCAAGAGAGAGAAAAACTTCCATTTAAATCTAATTTAAATATAATCTTAATAATAATAAAATAGAAGGTTGGCAATATATTTTATTGTTATTATTTTTATTATTTTAATTATAAAAAATTGTTTACAAAATTTTTAAAAATTAATTATAATTTATTTTTGAATTATTCAAATTAAAATTTCTAAAAAATATTTTATAATCAAATAAAATTTGAAAACAATTAAAACAATTAAAAATAATTAAGTTGCAAGGTCTTTGCTTTAGTTAGTTTATTATTTATATAAAAAATAAAACAAAACTTGAATAAAATTGTATTATATTTATATCAATCTGTCTATGGGTATAGAATCATATGAAGAATCAAAATCATATAAAGACTCAAAATATTAATATTTATAATACGATTAGAGTTGATTTATAGTTTATGATATCATATTTTTTTATCTGCTCTGTTAAAACCATATCACCAAGAGATTGAAAAACATCAATTTAAATCTAATTTAAATATAATTTTAATAGTAATAAAATAGAAGATGACAATATATTTTATTGTTATTGTTATTATTGTTATTATTTTAATTATAAAAAATTGTTTACAATTGTTTTACAAAATTATAATTTCTATCTAATTTTTTTAAAAAATAAATTATAATTTATTTTTGAATTATTCAAATTAAAATTTCTAAAAAATATTTTATAATTAAATAAAATTTGAAAACAATTAAAACAATTAAAAATAATTAAGTTGCAAGGTCTTTGCTTTAGTTAGTTTATTATTTATATAAAAAATAAAACAAAACTTGAATAAAATTGTATTATATTTATATCAATCTGTCTATGGGTATAGAAACATATGAAGAATCAAAATCAGATAAAGACTCAAAATATTAATATTTGTAATACAATTATAGTTGATTTATAGTTTATGATATCATATTTTTTTTATCTTCGCTGTTAAAACCATATCACCAAGAGATTGAAAAACATCAATTTAAATCTAATTTAAATATAATTTTAATAGTAATAAAATAGAAGATGACAATATATTTTATTGTTATTGTTATTATTTTTATTATTTTAATTGTAAAAATTGTTTACAATTTTTTTACAAAATTATAATTTCTATCTAAATTAAACAAATTAAAATTTCTAAAAATATTAAAAAATTAAATAAAATTTGAAAAATGAAAATATTAAAAATAATTAAGTTCCAAGAGGTAATTTATTTTTTATAATAAACAAAAAATAAAAACAAAAATTGAATAAAATCTTATTATATTTATATCAATATGCATGTGGATATAGAATCATATCAAGAATCAAAATAAATAAAGACTCAAAATATTAATATTTAACAAAAACAACCAATACATTAAACAAAATATAAATATAGGGTTCAAAATATTTTACACAATGTATAGAGACGGTATTAAAGTAGACATTATATACACCAACCTCAAAAACATTTTTATAGTTATAGACCTAGAATCGTATTTGTTCTGTGGGGGTTTTTTTTTTTTTGCAATGGGCATCTAAACATGGGGGATAAACAATTGAAACAATGCATGTGAATAAAGGTTGTATCAATCGTATATAATAAGGAGGTTTTTTGCTCTCCTCTCGCGAAGTCACATAATCAAGAGAGAGAAAACCCTCTATTTAAATCTAATGTAAATATAATCTTAATAGTAATAAAACATGTTTACAAATTTTTTTACAAATAAATTATAATTTCTTTTTTAATTAATCAAATTAAAATTTCTAAAAATAAGAAAAAATTAAATAAAATTTGAAAAAAAAAATGAAAATATTAAAAATAATTAATTTGTAAGGTCTTCCCTTGAGGTAATTTATTCATTATAACAAACAAAAATAAAAACAAAACTTGAACAAAGTCTTATTATATTTATATCAATATTTATGTGGATATAGAATCATATCAAGAATCAAAAAAATTAAAGACTCAAAATATTAATATTTAACAAAAATAACCAATGCATTACACAACATGTAAATATAGGTCACAAAATATTTTACACAATGTATAAATACATATAGAATTGTATTAAAATAAACATATGTTTGGTTTTTATCTTTGTATTTATTATTTCAACTTATAAAAAATTGCATCACTAACCTAAAAAACCTAGAGGTTTTCAAAGACTTAGAATCGTATTTGTTTTGTTGGGTTTTTTTCTTGCAATGAGGAGCTAAACATGGGGGACAAGCAATTGGAACAATGCATATGAAAAAACAAGTTGTTTAATCATCTGTTGGATAAATATTTCTCCACGTTTAGGTTCATACTACTAGCTTAATTGAGTTATTTATGTCATTGCATAATTATCCTTTGTAAATGTATCAATAAGGTTTGTTAACAATTCGATTAGTTTGTTCCACAAATATCTACACCAATAAAAAAATCTAAAGACAATTAAGAAATTAAAACAGAATAAAGTTTTAAAGATTCCCAAATTATGTTAATACCTCAATAATTGTTTTTAATCATGCTATAAATTAAATTTAGTGCTTAAAATTATGCAATTATGGATAAGAAAAACAATCATATGAAAAACTCCTATTCAAATTATACAATCACTTTCTCCGACAAATTACGTTTTAAAATTTCAAATATACTATAAACAAATCGCAGTGTTAGTTTACTATTACATCAATCTATTGGTTAAACTTTAATATTAAAAATTAGAATTTGTGTGTCTGTATTAGTCGATACATATATCAAATGTCATGACAATGTTTGAATTAATGAATTATGCACAAAATTTAAAAAAATACAATTTAATTATCATAAAATTGTGCAACGCGCGAGTATTATCTAGTTTCTTAAATATTGTATGATATAAAGGTAGTCATGCATAATGGGGTTGATGGGTGTCGAGATATTCTCGCTTATTTAGAAATAAAATCGAAATCAAGTAAATTAATCAATATAAATTATTTTAATGACATTTCATTTATTTTTAAATAAATTTTAAGGAATTAGATTGACACTTGCCTTGAGATTTGTGTAGACGCTTGAGAATTTCTCTATCAACAATGTTTGTTACAGTTAGTTCTCAATCAGAGCAATTGGCATTATCAACTATTCTCTACCTATGAGCGGAAGTCACATGTGATAAGGCTACGTATAATTAATCGTGACTGAAAAACTTGTTTCGGTAGATACAATCTGATTTGTTTCAAGCTTTATCCTTGACTTTTTATGGTCATCGTATAACATAGTAACAAAAAATTGTCTTCGTCACAACATAAATGGTAGGGTTGTATCAGTTGGTGATAAAATAATCTTTGGAACGAGGACTTTAATTCGAATATGAGTACTAATGATAACAAAGCGTCCCTTAGGAATACAATCAAACTATAGAACGTGATGTGACTTACTCATGGTACGAAGGATACCATCTATAACGTTTTCTCAGACTGCATTAATCATATATGTTACGCCAAAAAACTTCAGTTCTACTTCCAACTCGTGTCCAATATGCTGACAATTTGACATAAGTGATGTTGCCACAAGCTAGAAGATTGAGATTAAATAATTAAGGTAATTTAAAAATATTAAACGTGCTCTAGAAAGATGTATAGATGAACCTTGAAATAAATCAAAATTGTTACATATTTTTAGTTGCAGAACACACTCTTTTTTGTTACAATTGCAAACCTAGACCCATATAACATATTTGAAAGAAAAATGATGGAAAAGGATACCAGATAGATCAACTTCTTCATGATGAAATCATAGAACCGCAATACCAAAATCTAAGTCCTTCCTAATATTATTTATTAACCAGCGAAGATACCACAGAAAATGACAAAGGTTTGTACTTTGAGATTGTTCTGTAAAGATTGCTCTGTAAACATCATGGGATATATCTATCTATTATGCCTACCAACGTATCTGGAAGCTGTTTAATCTGATCAGTGAAACTTATGAAATGACCAATCACGGTGGAATCATTTTCATACCTCAGCAGGTGAGACTTGGCCTAAGAATCCATGTTCCTCTTTAGTCCTCATAAATTCAAGGTTAGTATATCAATGATGCTGATGATAATAATCTTTTGTTCATTAGGTTAGTCATCGCCCATCATTGGAACAATGAATTTCAAGTTTAAATTTTCGCCCATCTTTCAAAATAGAGGTTGTCAAAAAGCTTGAATCCAAAGTAAACAATAGTTTTCCTCAAATAGGTTGTTGCATTGAAAGTGGCATTCTTGTGTTTTATAACAGTTCCTCCAGCTTCTCCTTTGAAACACCAACATGTCTTGCGAGTTCTTCCTTACTCAAACGATGATTCCCTTCTTGTACATAGATTCTTTTGGCCTATGTTACCTTGCCCAGGAGTGTGTACATGTTCTCCTGAAACGATAGAATCGATGGTATAAAGAACATCATCGTTGCTTGAGTTTCATCCAATAAGAGAAAAGGTGATATGTTAAAGCTAATCAATTCGATATGGTTACCGGCAAGTAGATTGTCCTGGAGTTTTGAAATATAGCATTCTTATGCTCTGTCTTATCCACCAGTACGCGTAAGTAGAAATTCTACATTCGCATTGTGGTTTGAACTTCTCCACACTCTTCATTAAGCCCATGCTCCCCTCCTAGAATTGTTAGATAAAAACGCGAAGAATCCTAATCAGAAATAACAAGTCTGTGATATACTATTGGAACAATGTGAAACCCTCCTCATCCATCTCATATGGCACCTTTGATGATCTCTACACCTGTTAACTCTTATACTGTAACATTCAAGGTATGTTTCTCCAAATATCCCATTTATAAGACTAACGCCATTATGGTTAGCAAAGTATCTATAGAGTTCTATATAAAAAGGAGAAAGTTTATAGGAGTTATACCTCATTTCTCTTGTCAGAGTGTTCCCTCGCACGGATGCTAGTTTTGGACTGTCTTCCATAATGTCATATTTAAATATTTCACCAATAAAGACTTGGAAGCGCTGATTGAATGGGATGTAGGTGGCGTTCCCTACTATCCTCTAAACTTCGATGGTTGCGATAAAGAAGTGTAAGAGCAGCAGAAAATGGATTGCAGAGCTGAAAACCAAAGATCTCATCTAAGATCAAAACATTGATCAAGCAAACAACATTGTGTGAAACAATGTAAACCAACAAAAACGCATATCAATTGTGAGAGATACCTCAAACTACAACGCTTTGTCGCAATATATAATCCAGTGAAACAACATTACTCGAGATGAACCCTATGAGATTGGAAAGGTTGAATAAATTTTAGCCGATATGATAGAAAGTGGATCCAATCTAGCATACCTATAAACGGTTTCAGAAGTATCGATTTGCAACTAGAAACAAAAATCGAAGGAAGGACATTGTTCCTTTTTTAGACCTCAAGGTGCGACGACTCCATCGCTTCACCGCAACAGATGGAATCGAGATTCTCCTTTATAAGAAATCCAAAAACAATCAAACACAAATCTCCAAAATAAGGAAATTCCAAGGGAACCATTAAAGAGCATGAGATATATTCACAGATTCAAGTCGAATTCACCGGACACAAAATCGAAGAAAAAAGTTAAACAAAGATCAGGGTCTTTGTATTTTCTAACCTTGAACCAAAGACATCGCCGCTATGAATTCTTTTGCATACCTTGAAGCAAAGTTGAGCAAATTATTGGAAGGCGATACAATTAGGTTTTTTTGCAGATAAACAACATGACTCTATGATTTCACTTTGGAAGCTAAGTAGACAAAACGAATAAGAGTATACTTACTGAGGAAGACGATGGGGCATGATAGAGGAGGTGGAGGAGGATGATGGTCCTAATCTAGAGCTCAAGAATGCAATTGTCTTTTTGCAGAAAAATACTCTGCTTATTCTCTTTATCATTAACTTGTTTAAATACATTTAAAAAGGAAACTGATCACCATCGTGATCCTTCAAACAAGGGAAACAAAAGACTAAATCAACATAAAAAAAATCCATCCTAAACTCACGGAAGGTCCTCATGATTTTCTATTATTGAGCACCACTACTTCTTCTTTTCACTACTTCACTACACACGTCTATCACCCCATCAATACTCCCTCGTCAGCATGAACCTTATCCACAAGATTCAACGATTGAAACATACGAGAGTCACGTAACATCATCATGTGATTGATGTTGTTCTTCTTCCCAACCGTTCATACCTTCCATTAAAAGGAGTTGTGGTTGGCGACACTTGTGACCTGGAGTGCATCGTTCATCACAGCTAAAGCAAAGACCGAGACTACGCTTCGATTTCATCTCATCCCAGCTTAGCTTCTTCGGCGTAAATCTTGTTCTTTTTGTTAGAGAGTTCCAAACATTCGTCGGGCTGTGAGGTAGACTTCGATTTTGCTATTGCAGCACGTCATACTGCATTCTAGCTAACATTGAGGCTTCTTTAAGGGATTTTGGGCGAAACATTCTGATTCCATCAGCGATGGAGGGCTGTAAGCCACCGATGTAAGTTCCGGTCAGCGCCTTTTGTGTCCACCCATTGACCTTGTTCCGTATGCGTTCAAATTCCCTCTGATATTTGCGCAAACTGCCGGTTTGTCGTATTTTGGAGAGGATTTCATCAAAATCCTCGCATTCAGTTAGTCCAAACCTCGCCCATATCTCCTCCTCAAATGCGTCCCAGGTTAGGACAGCCCCATCCTCTTCGTATGTCTTCGCCAAATCTTGGAACCACTCGTTAGCATCATCTTCCAAGTGATAAGATGCATAGCTCACGCGTTGGTGTTCGATGGTGTCTTGATGTTGGAAGAATTGCTTCGCCATGGTGAACCATATCGTAGGGTCTCCCCCAACATAATGGGGAAACTCTAACTTTGGGGATTTCAAGTGAAACATTGGACATGTGTTATGCTTGGTTCGAGATGCGGATCATGGTTGTTCATCGAGTTGTCTCCCTCTGCTTGAAGTAAAACCTTCTTGAACCTCGGATACAGATTCAATGATCTTGTTAAGGGATAGCTCGAGTGTTTGAAACTTTTCTGCCATGGCCGTCTGCATCTTTGCTAGTTCGTCCTGAACTGTTCCCATTTTGTTTTCCAGCAATTCAATTCTGTCTTTGTTTGACATCTTGATACCACACGATTGTGGTGCGAATCAAAGATGATAATGTCGTAAAAACAAAACTCTGATACCAATTGATGGTCCCAATCTAGAGCTCTAGATCACAAATATCTTTTTGTAGAAAAATTCTCTGCTTATTCTCTTTATAATTAACTTGTTTAAATACATTCTAAAAAAGAAACTGATCACCATCATGATCCTTCAAACAAGGAAAACAAAAGACTAAATCAACATAAAAAAAATCATCCTAAACCCAGAAAAGGTCCTCATGATTTCCTATTATTGAGCACCACTACTTCTTCTTTTGACTACTTCACTACACACGTCTATCATCCATCCCATCAGAAGATAGGCTTACTGTGGGAGACGATGACGTCAAAGAAGTAGAGATTTTCGAATGTCTCTTCAATGTAAGTGCTCCGCCGCTTCATTCCTTAATGCTCCCCCTTCCTCCATCTCTCACTCTCTCACACTCTTGCTAAAAAAAGGATCACAACCCTGTCAACCTTTTGAAGATTCCATATATACCCTTGGTAGGTTGGATTTGTGGATGAGGAATGAACACAATCAAACGAAGAAAACGCTACCTTCGTGATGAAGACATAGATTAGTGGACAGAGAACAAATGAGAGTCTAGACTCTCTTCACCCCAATAAACATGGTGTTCACCGCCTTACATCATCCATCACATCTCTTTTTACATACACTAAAGACTGTTGTGGATGAGGACCGTTCATATTCTAGAAAAATAAGAGGTATTTTCTTTTTTTTTTTTGGAAACACGATTTCACTGGATAAGAGAAAACACCTCTTTATTATATACAAAAATTTATTTTTCTTTTAAATGCATAAAAAATAATTAATTTAATTGCTTAAATGAAATACAATAGTGATCAATGCACGAATGATTCAAATTAAAAAGAAAAAATTAATATTTTTTTTTGTAATTGTCAACCCACATTTTTAAAATTGTAATTGATTTAAAAAATTAATTTTTATGATTTTTTTTCCAAATTTCAAATCTTTTCCGATTTTTTGTAAAAAGTTTAATTAATATTATTTTCAAAATTTATTTTTGAAGATATAATTTTTAATCGATTATTTTAAATATTTTTCTTAACAATTTTAATCGATTTTTTGAAATTATTAATCAATAACAATACTAATCGAAGTTTTATTAAATATAATAAACAAAATTACGATTTTACCTTTGTAGCCCTAAAACTGCTCACATTCTTTATTTTCTTGTTCTTTTTCTCCCCCGCGCCCCTCTTCTTTTCTTTCTTGTTCTTGCCTGGGCGGCTGCGAAAATCGCCGGCGAGGCCTGGGAAAGCTCTGAGATTGAGATATCCAGAAGTTCTTCGAATCCCCACTTCGTCGTTGAAGGAGTAATTGGAGGAAACCGGAAATTCGTGGCTGTAAAAGATGGCCTCCGGTAAGGAATCGGATCCAACATTAGGGTATTTGACTCGGAGGGACACGGAAGTGAAGCTTCCCAGGGCGACTCGGGTGAAGAACAAAACGCCGGCACCGGTGCAAATCACAGCCGAGCAGATTCTCCGAGAAGCTAGGGAGAGGCAAGAGGCTGAGATCCGACCGCCGAAGCAAAAAATCACAGATGTGACGGAGCTCGCCGACTACCGGCTCCGCCGTCGGAAGGAGTTTGAGGATAAAATCCGCCGCGCCCGGTGGAACATAGGGATCTGGGTTAAGTATGCGCAGTGGGAGGAGTCGCAGAAGGATTATGCTCGTGCTCGAAGCGTATGGGAACGTGCTCTGGAGGTCGATTACAGGAACCACACGCTATGGCTCAAGTACGCAGAGTTCGAGATGAAGAACAAGTTCGTCAACAGTGCTCGAAATGTCTGGGACCGTGCCGTCACACTTCTCCCGCGCGTGGACCAACTCTGGTACAAGTATATCCACATGGAGGAGATTCTTGGGAATGTAGCCGGAGCTAGACAGATATTCGAGCGATGGATGAATTGGGCACCGGACCAACAAGGTTGGCTCTCTTTTATCAAATTCGAACTTAGGTACAATGAAGTTGACCGTGCACGCTCGATTTTCGAGAGATTTGTTCTTTGTCATCCTAAGGTCTCTGCTTACATCCGATATGCAAAGTTCGAGATGAAGAACGGTGAGGTGGCACGTGCCAGGAATGTGTATGAACGCGCCACTGAGAAGCTTGCCGATGATGAAGAAGCTGAGCAGCTGTTTGTCGCGTTTGCGGAGTTTGAGGAACGGTGCAAGGAAGTAGAACGGGCTAGGTTTATTTATAAGTTTGCACTTGACCATATTCCCAAAGGAAGGGCTGAGGAATTGTATAGGAAATTTGTGGCGTTTGAGAAACAGTACGGAGATAAGGAAGGGATTGAGGATGCCATTGTTGGGAAAAGGAGGTTTCAGTATGAAGATGAGGTTAGAAAGAACCCTTTGAATTATGATTCGTGGTTTGACTATATTAGATTAGAAGAGAGTGTGGGCAACAGGGATCGGGTCAGAGAAGTTTATGAGAGGGCGATTGCTAATGTTCCCCCTGCCGAGGAGAAACGATACTGGCAGAGATACATCTACCTATGGTGAGTACATGATATAGGCAATAACATGATATAGTTTCTTGCGATTTCTGACTCTCTGGTGTTGGACATAGTTTGCATAAGTAGCTTGGAATTGGTTGCTTTTAACCAGACTTCTTGATCCGGGTTGTCTTGGTTAGGTATTTGTTCTGTGTTGAGTTTGACCATTTGGGTCATTACAGTCTGTAATAAGCCACTGTTGATGGGTTCTTGTTCATATTGTGTTTGCATATGGTCTTACTGTGACTCTGGTTTTCTCATATGCTGAGTCTGTTTACGAATGATATAGGATTAATTATGCCTTGTATGAGGAGCTTGAAGCTGAAGATGTCGAGCGTACACGAGATGTTTACAGGTATTCTCATAGTTTCTGAACAATAAATTATATCCATTTTCATTACGTTTATGTTGTTACGCATTGCATAGATACTTTAAACTAACTACTTTCTACATTGGCTTATTGATATTTTCAGAGAGTGTTTGAAGCTCATACCGCATCAAAAATTTTCTTTTGCCAAAATATGGTTGCTTGCTGCACAGTTTGAGATCCGACAGTTGAATCTGAAGGGTGCAAGGCAAATCTTAGGTAATGCCATTGGGAAAGCTCCAAAAGATAAGGTACGCTCAGCATTTAAGCTGGAAATAGTGTGCTGCTATATTATTTTAAGCATACTTGGTTACTATGATCTTTTTTGTTCATGAACAGATTTTCAAAAAATACATTGAGATTGAACTCCAGTTGGGAAACATAGATAGGTGTAGAAGATTATACGAGCGGTATCTAGAGTGGTCCCCGGAGAACTGCTATGCGTGGAGCAAATATGCTGAATTAGAGAGATCTCTGGCTGAAACTGAGCGGGCTAGAGCTATTTTTGAGCTTGCAATATCACAGCCAGCTTTGGACATGCCCGAGCTCCTATGGAAGGTATTCTCCTTATGATTAACAGCATTTGATTTGCTTATATGTGCAATGATTTGAACATTGTTGTAGGATATCACCTCTTATCCGTTGTTTTCCAGCATGCTCTTCTATTCTTCTTCGCCTGTTTAATGTGCATGTCATGGTTGCTCCTCGTCTGGATTTGTTTCTCACATGTCTTTTCAACACCATTATTAAGAAATTGAATGGTGATCGGTATGGAAATTTCACATGTATCTTCCATGTGTGTGTTTATGTGGATTTGTGGCTTCTTTTTGCCTTCTTTGGATTTGTGCTTTATTGTCCCTAAGGTAAAATGGATTGACTATATCCTGTTGAACCGTGTAGCACTTAGAGTTTTGCTTTTTGTTCTCAGAATCGTGGAATTGTCAGATTAATTGATTACAAATTCCATTGTTTCTGATAGGCATACATAGATTTTGAGATGTCAGAAGGTGAATTTGAAAGGACTCGAGCTCTATACGAGAGACTCCTTGATCGTACAAAGCATTACAAGGTATGGGTCAGCTATGCCAAGTTCGAAGCTTCTGCAATGGATTCTGATCAAACAGAAGACGAAGACCATGAACGCCTTGAACATAAAAATGAATGCATCAAACGCGCTAGAGGTAAAAATGAATGCATCGAGTGGAAGATTAAAGGGGCTTCGATCCCGGTTCTTGTCTAATGCTATGTATATGGTATTGTTCTTTGACAGCGGTTTTCGAGAGGGCAAACATGTATTTCAAGGATTCCGCACCCGAGCTGAAGGAAGAACGAGCTACACTGTTGGAAGATTGGTTGAATATGGAAACAAGCTTTGATGAGCTCGGTGACGTTAACGTGGTTCAACCTAAACTGCCGAAGAAGCTCAAGAAGAGGAAGCCGATCACGAGAGAAGACGGGTCAACAGAGTACGTCTTTTCGATTATATAATGTTTAGATACGATTATTCGGTTATAAAATGTTTAGATGCTAAAAGTAATGAGAAAATGCAGGTACGAGGAATACATAGATTACTTGTTCCCTGAGGAAACACAGACAACGAATCTGAAGATTCTTGAGGCTGCTTATAGATGGAAGAAACAGAAGGTTGCAACTACGGAGGATGATGAATAAAGACTGAGTCTTTCTTCTGTTTCTCTCTCTCTCTCTTTTTTTTGTTGTATATTAAATGTTTCACTCCTCTCTTCGTGTGATTTTAGAACCAAAAAAAAATTATGAATTTTCAATTTTCTGTGGTAAAAAGTCTCGTTCGGTGCGCTTAAGTTATGGGTTAGCTATCAAAAGTGACATCTTTTTATGCGTTATTTTTCTTCGTTATGTATTATAATTATCTTTAATTTTCAAATGTTTGAATAACTATATATATATATATAAGTGAATTATAGCATTATTTCTAAATAATGCATCATATATATATTTATTTAAATATTGTTGATGTATAAAGTATTTAATGTATATATTTACCGGATACAACTATAAATTTTGGTATAATTGATGTTACAAAGATTCATGAGTGTAATTATTATATTATATATTATTTTGAAACAATACTATAATTTATATAAATATGAATTTCTGTAATTCTAATATTTAGAAACACTTTCTATAAAAAAAAGGATAAACTTAAAGGAGTAAGTTTTGACATATTCGAATTATCGATCTCAAATTTGAAGCGTTAGATGATGGGTCGGGCGGGTGGATAGAAATTGGGCTGAAACCCGACCCGATTAAGTAGTCCCGCTCCCGCCTTTCGCCCAAAATATCGAAATCTCTTTTCGTCTTTGGTTCCACGAGATGATACTAGAATAACGAGAAAATGGGTATTTGTCGTGGGGTTTCCCTTGTAAATACAAGAGAACAAAAAGCCTACAACACTAAGCTTTTTGTTATATGCCAATGCTCCTTTAACCATCCAATTCCCTTCGTGTTATAAAATTCATCGGATTCTTCTTTTAATTTTATCCAGTGTTATAAAAGTCGTTAGGCGTTAGTCGGACGTTCCGTCAGCACCTAGCGACTAGTCGAATTAATCGGTGATTGGTCGACGACTAGACATTTTTTAATATTTATAATATATTTCATTTCAAAATTATAAAATATAATATAATAATTAACAAAAACATTATATATAAAATATAAAGTCATATGAATTCATTAACCATATCATAAACATAACAAAATATTAATGAATAACTAAATATCTATTATCCACAGTGTATTTGAGGAATTTTGATGTCGGTACCAAAATGACCTTACCCCTTTGAATCACTGATTCTAAGCCACGACTTTGCGGTATTGTTGAGATAGATGAACATATGAATAGATGAAGATGACATACGGACGAATGAAGATGAATATGACAAATAGACGAACGAAAACGAAGACGAAGATGACTACGAACCAACAATGAACGACGTTTAAAACTAAATGAATGACGAACGAAGACGACCAACGACACTCAAAACTGGAAGAACCATAGAACAAAGAGAGAAACAACCGAAACGACGCCATTTTGGTTTATTAAAAAAATAAAATGAACAAAACGACATTGTTTTGATTCAAGTTTTTTTAAAATATAGCCAAAACGATGTCGTTTCAATATTTTAAAAAAATAAGACCGATTTTTTATTAGTCGAGCGGTCAGACACCGTCGAGCGCCTAGGCAACGACTAGTCGACCGCCTAGGCTGCCTTTTAGAACACTGATTTTATCAATTTCAATCGATTCTTATAACAATTTGTTCGATGTCGATTCGATTTCACCCAAATTCGACCCGATTTCGATATTGTTTCGACTCGATTCTAATATCTGATTTTGATCCATATTTTATCCGATCTTGACCTGAATTTTAATCCGATTTCATTCAATTTCCTTGAATTTCATCAAATTTTAACTCGATTTCACTCATTTTTTATACGATTTCACCAAATTTCAATCTGATTTCACATAATTTTAACTCGAATTTCACCCAATTTTAACTTGATTTCGCACAATTTTAATTCGATTTCATCTAATTTCAACCCAATTTCACCCAGTTTAACCCAAATCCATCCAATGTTAATTCGATTTCATCCAATTTTAACTCGATTTCACCCAAAATCACCGAATTTCAACCCGATTTCACTCAATTTCACCCCATGTCATTGAATTTTAACTTGGTGAAATTGGGTGAAATCGAGTTAACATTGGGTGAAATTGGGTAAAATCGAATCAAAATTGGATGAAATCGGGTTCAACTTTGGTGAAATAAGATGAAATCAAGTTAAAATTCAAATTGGATGAAATCAAGTTAAAATTGTGTGCAATCAGGTTAAAATTCGGTAAATTCGAGTTAAAATTATGTGAAATTGGGTTTAAATTTAGTGAAATTGGGTAAAATCGAGTTAAAATTTGATGAAATCGGGTTAAAATATGGTGAAATCGAGTTAAAATTAGGTGAAATCATGTTAAAATTGGGTGAAATCGAGTTAAAATAGGGTAAAATCACATTGAAATCGAGTTAAAATTGGGGTGAAACCGGGTTGAAATTCGGTGAAATCGAGTTAAAATTGGGTGAAATCGTGTTAAAAATGGGTTAGATTGAGTTAAAATTATGTGAAATCGGGTTGAAACTCGTTGAATTTAGGTGAAAGCTAGTTAAAATTTGATAAAATCAGATTAAAATTCGGGTCAAAATTGGATAAAATGCGGATCAAAATCGAGTATTCGAATTCGATCGAATCCAGATTAAAATCGGGTCGAAATGGGATAGATTAACAGAATTGCACGATTTATATAATAGAGAGAAAAATCTTCTAAAATTGACAAGTAAAAAAAGTAAAAAAAAAAATCAGATGAATTTTGTAGAATTCAACGTGTCATTGAAGGCAAATCGGCGTAAAGTAGATAAGATGGAGTTGTATAGTTTTTTGTCCTAAATATAATCAAACTCCGAGGGCATTTAGGTAATGGGTATTTGCATTGCAGTCCCCTGCTCAGGACAAAAAGAGATCATAAAAAAGAAACCTTTTTTTCACCATTTCTTTTTTATTTCTTCTGATGAAACCTCTAGTTTCCAATACGTTTTAATTTCTAAATTCACGTAGATATTGTTGCTTTTGATCGTACGAACGAATAAAGAATATTCGCGATCCAGATTTTTCCGGTAATTTAACTTTTTCTCTGTGGAATCATTTAGTTTTTATTTTTTAAACCCTGATTGGTTTTCGAGAAGATGCGGTAAATTTTCTGGGAAAGATGGATGAAAATCAATTCGTGGGACGTGGAAACATGTTGTTCTTGCGAATGGAATCGACGTGTGGAGATATAGAAATTCATTCCCATCCATGGTGGTGTCATTGCGAATTGAATGGACGGACCCTTTATTTTGATCCTCATATTTGTTTCCCAATGACATCATGAAAATCCATTTATTTATTGAATATGAAACACTTTATATTGTCGTAGTATATAAGGCTCTAAATTACGTTTCATGTGCTCGATGGATTTGTAATCTGATCCTTTGAATCTTTCGTTGTGAAGGTTTCGTGGGGCAAAAGGAATTGGAAAGTTGTTTTCAAATTAAGGTGTTAAGGTCTCTGTCATATGTTTGAATGTTGGACTAACGACGTGATATTCTTTGGCCTGTGTTTTCTTCACCCTTTTGGCAGCTTGTGAATGGAGTTTGGCTTCTCTTTCTACAACGAGGTCCATTGGATAGGGGAAGAAATATATTTTGAGTGAGCAGAGAGAATTTGTTGCAAATGGAGAAGGCGAAAACAGGTACATAATTCTTCAAGTATTAGTGATCAAGAGATGTGTTTATGTAAAATTTTGTAGTCTTTCTTTTCATACCTGCAGAAATAGAAACTCTGTCAAACATTCAGACCAAGAACAAGGTTCCAAAGGAAGCAAAGAAAGAGCTTCTGGGGCCCATCAACGATCATCTCATGCAGTGCCAGTCCCTCTATTCCATATCTGATGTTCTTTAAGAAGGAAAAGAAAACCGCACACTGCTTCTTCATCTTCCAGTTCAGACTGGGAATGGGATTATAAGAAGAGCAGATTGTGATGAGAGCGAGTGAATTTAAGCAGCTAGGAGACAAAAACAAAGGGTTGCATTGTCGCATATTGGGTTTGGAACTAGTCTTGAAGGACAAAGGAGATGAAATATCAAACCTTGTACATAAGTTTGGGAAACGTGAGGTTAGATTCACATCTAGAGTCGAAGCTTTGAAGCTTCAGGTGAGTAATTCACAACAGGAGACAGATTCTCGGCATGCCCAGGACGTGGAATTGGTGGGAAATGTGGAAGGAAAGAGAAACGAGGAGGTACAACATTTTAAGGGTTTGATGGGTAAACATGAAGTTGCATCGTTACAGGGAGAGAACAAAGATTTAGAATCACAGCTGCAGAAGAAAACTGAAGAAATTTTAGTGACTCAGATGAGACTAAAGCATCTCGAGGGTGAAATAGAGGAACGAGTTAAGGCTGACCTGAAGATTCAAGAAGAAAAGGAAGATTTGTTGACAAAAGTGGAAGAACTCGAACTGGATGTCAATCATTTGCAGAAGGAAAGATACGAGTTCAATGATCTGATAAAGAGTAAGATTATGGAGATCGATCAGCTAAGGGAGGAGAATCAGATGCTTCATACAAGGATTGCGGAGTTGGATTCATCCCAAATGGAGAAAGAGATAAAAAACATTGAAGAAATAGAAGCCCGGAATATGAAACTGCAAAAACTGGTGAACCAACAAGATGATATCATTAGTAGGTAAAGAATGAAATCGTTTTATTTTCCATGTGGGGGCCAATGTTTTTATCAAATATAGTTTATAGCTTACTCGGTTTCTCATTCGTTTGATGTTCCACAGATTATCTTCAAAGATCAAGGATCAGCAGAAACTTCTCAAGGAACAGAAAGACACCATTGATAAGGTCTTAGAGGATCAAAAGCTCTTAAAACCATGGTTGTTGGGTTCAACCCGGGATGCAAAATTGAATCATAATCTTTTAGAGAGGAAAATGGAAGAATTAGCGGAAGACTTCAGGATGAAAATGGAAGATCATATCCGAATATTGTACAGAAGGATTCAAGTGGCTGAACAAATACACTTAGAAAGCAAGAACAACCATATCAAGATGCGGGAACATATGGGAAAGAGAGAGAGCAAAAGGAACTTCACTTTCTGTGAAACCCAATTCAAGAAAACCATGGATATGTTAGAACGAGGACTAGTTGGATCCGAGACTGTGGAAAAGAAATTAGAAGAAGCTGAGGAACACACAATTCGAGTCACTAGATTTGCAAATGAGATCAATGCAGCTAGAACGTGGGTTCGTGAGAAGAACGAGGAGGTGGAACAGATGAAATACGAGGTTGAAACATTGGTCGCGAAACTTGAATGCAATGAAGCTCAAGAATCTTTGTTGAAGGAGAAGTTGTCAAAACTAGAGGAAAAACTGGCGGAGGAAGGACTGGAGAAACAAAGTTTAGCAAAGGGTTTGAGCAAATTTGGGAAGAGAATCAAAGGGCTTGAAATGGATGTAAAAGAGAAAGAAGTTGAATTGGTGAGATTAGGAGAAGAGAAGATGGATGCCATAAGACAACTATGTGTTCTTATAGATTATCAACGAGGTCGATACGATGATCTCAAGAGATTAATCTTCAAGGTTGCTCCGAAATCATCCTAAGGTAAAAAAAAAAATCAGTAATTACTAATTTTTAACATGTTTCTGAATAGATTTCTTGATAGGCCTGTATTGTCGCATCCTCGAGGATTCGGATTAACATTATGCTAAACAATTCTTGAAAATTTTAGAAAAAGGAAAAGAAGAACAACTTACTATCAAAACCATTTTACTGTAAAGAAGCCATAAGCATTTACTACATTCCAGAATTGCATTTTGTATATTATATACCAAATCGTTTGAGTGGAGTATGTTTGCTCTGTCAAAGCGTGGAGGAAAATTAATTAAAAAAAAAAAATCTAAAGCAGCTCCAAGTAACCAGGAACACTGCATTGCACAACTACTGTCCCTGTTTTGTAGGAAAATTAATTAGTCGTTTTAAAAAGCCTGAGATGCAACCGATATCCATGGCTGCTTCCGCTAGTTTCTACTACCCAATCCCCAAACACTTCCTTCATTCCTCTCCGTCTCTCAAACGAAACCCTAACCTCCTCTCCTGCTCCGCTAAACCCGGTTGCCCCTCTTCCTCTTCCTCTTCTCTGCACACGACGCACCATCGCGCTCAGAAGCTGCGTCGCCCACACCCCTCGCTCGAAGATTCGCTTCTTTATTACCAATTCAGCTCTCCGTCCGACGAACTAGACTTCGCCAACCAAAACCCAGACGGCTTTGACGGGGATTCCAGCGAATTTGTGTGTCAGAGTGGAGAAGACGACGCCGCAATTTCGTCGAATATGTGGTGGACAGATCTGAAAGCGGCTGTCGGACAGCGTATCAACATCGAGGGCATTGTCTCTTCGGTCTCGGTGGTGGTTAGAGATAATCACCTTGCTTTGCCGCACGTTTCGGTGCCGGATATAAGGTACATTGATTGGGATGAACTGAAGCGGAGGGGTTTCAATGGCGTCGTGTTCGACAAAGATAATACTCTAACTGCTCCATATTCCCTAGCGCTATGGCCGCCACTTCGGCCTTCGATTGAGCGGTGTAAAGCCGTATTTGGACATGACATCGCCGTGTTTAGTAATTCTGCTGGTAAATTCTGTTCCCGAATACTTTTGTTGAAAGTTACGATCTCAACCTCTGACTCCAATGGAGGTCTTTTGAATCAGGGCTTGCTGGATATGACCATGACGGATCGAAAGCCAGGGAATTGGAGGCTGAAATAGGAATAAGAGTGTTGAGGCATCGTAGGTTTTGAGTCAGTTTATCAAGCTTTAGCTTGAGTGTGAATTCTTAGTGTTTCAAGTGTCTGAAAGGGTAATCTTTATGTGTACTATAGGATTAAAAAAGCCTGCAGGAACAGCTGAAGAGATCGAGAAACACTTTGGTTGTACTTCCACACAGCTAATCATGGTATCTGATGAGAATTGATCTCTTAAGAGATTAACATTATCTCCGATTTGAGGTATCCAAATGACGCATGTAAATGTTATGTCAGGTGGGTGATCGTTCCTTCACGGATATTGTTTACGGAAACAGAAATGGATTTCTGACCATACTAACTGAGCCATTGAGTCGAGCTGAGGAGCCTTTCATTGTTAGACAGGTTAGATGTCTCTCTTTTCGTTTTTTTTTTCTTTGTGTGCTATGAAGATTCCTGTACAAATTTGAGTGTCATATCGCCACATTTCCCTGTTTCCATGTCTTAATTTCAGCTTTTTTAATGGGTTTGGTTTGCTAGGAAGATCATGTAAGTAGTTAATCGAAGGTGTTAGTATTGAATCAGTCTTTTTTTTTCTTTTTGCTTCAATGAAGAAATTCCTGAACGTTCGAGCATCAATGACTGCGAGTTTTGCTGCTTTACCAGAAAAGTATTCTAATGGATTCATTTTACAAAACAAATTAATAGTGCAAATGGAATGATTTTTGCAGGTTAGGAAGTTAGAGATGACATTGTTGAACCATTGGTTAAGAAGAGGTACGAAGCCTGTAAGTCACAGTTTGCTGTCTGATGTAACAAAGTGTGTGAAGGATCCATCGAATTTGTAAGATGATTATCCTTTTGCAAAACCAGATATGTTTATTGTCCTTCATCGTTTTACCGTCAGTAATTATTTCTGCGAGTTAGATAGTAACTGTATGAACTTCATTGATTCTTTGGTCTGGTGAGGATTGTGACTTTGATCGTGCTGTTTTTCAGTAGTAAGGTAATAGAAATCTGAATGAATCATCTTCTATTCGATAATGAATTGTTACATGTGAATCGAATCATATCTACGGATTCTATTATGTGAATTTTTTGGGAGAAATTTTGATTGGCATTCCGAGAGACGGGAATGGGAGAGGATCCATGGTAATTGGCTCATCTGGGTAGACCAAAGACCAGTCGTAACGGGTCACAACATAATGCAATATAATGAGAATGCTCATTTTTGCTAGTTGATGACCTGCACAGAGTCTCGGCCCTCCTCCAAATGGAAGAAACGTGTATGGCTGTACAGGCTGATCGAACCTGGTTGGATCGAAATTCATGGGATCTCGAAAGTATTCAGGATTGTAGTGAGTTCCATACGTTGTCCAAAGCACCTGCAGTTTCAAAAAACAATATGGTTAGTCTAATGGTTGCTGTAGTACCTTAACAAGTCACAGAAAAGAATGTGCTTTACAAATTGAAGGATCCGAAGAAGGGCTCACCTTCCATCCTCTGGGAATGGTGAATCCTCCATAGTCAATATCAGCAATTGCTTTTCTGAAGGAACCAAAGATTGGAGGCGACAAACGCATGGTCTCACGGGCAACCTTCCAGCTATAGTTCATCTTCTTGACGTCGTCCATTGTAAGCTGTTCTCCCTCTCTTTTGCTTTCTTTTATTTGAACATGTTCTGGTATGAATCAAGATACGACAGAAAATTCTGAGATACGATCTAAGTTATTAGTTTTACAATGCATCTAAGGGACTTTGGACACAACGTACCTTGAAGGACGAAGTCCTGGCAGCTCGGGTGCTGAGCCAACATCTTGAACGTCATAGACGTGGCGAAAGAGGTAGTGTCATGAGCTGCAAACACTAGCAATACCATATTATCTACTACCTCTTCTTCGCTTATGACTCCTTTGATCAAACCTTCCACTAGGCTCGAGAATAGCATGCCTTCCTTAACCTCGTCCCCATACAACACTTTCTCCTCCATTTCCCGTCTCTTCGCTCGCACCTTTGTTGTGAGCATTCGTGCTATCTCTTGTCTTGCTTTCTTTGCTCTAGCAAAACTAGAACAAGGCAAGTGAAGTGGCATAGCAAATACTCCTTCCAAGACCCTCTCAAAGGTCTCTAGCATCCCGAGCTCTACTTTGATCCCAAACAAACACTCGAAGACTATGGTGAAGGTCAAAACTTTTGTTGAACGGTAAAGACTAATCTCTTCTTTGCCTTCCCATTGAGTTTGTAGGTGCCGACGAACTGTCTCACACAATCGAGGAACTAATGACTCCAACCCATTGTAGCCAAGGCTAGTGGCTATAATCCCACGAAGGAACCGATGCTTCTCGCCTTGTTTAGCCATGATGCAGTCCTGGCCCATGAGCTGAACAGAAGATGATGGCCAAGAGCTCATCACTAACTTGAATTCGTTGGAAAGTATGAGCTTATTCGCCTCGGCTCCGTTGACTACAATCGTAGGTGAACCCATGATGCTGGTCTTGAAGATGTGGCCATGTTTCTTAATGCGCGGCTGAACAAAGTCTTCAAACAGCCGGTTACTCTTCTGGGCTCTGTAGAACTCCATGGTTTCACCGATCCAAGGCATCCCCATTTCCCCAGGAGGGAGTATTTTGAGCTTCTTCGAAGCGTATCGATGGCCCTTTCTATTGCGGATGAAGATTGTTGCAGCTATGCAAAAGATGAACCATGAGAGGAGGAAAGTGAGTGCTACAGCCATTGTTTCGTTTTCAAGTATCAAACTTGCAGGACCTTTCTCAGTATTTATAAGTGAAGCTATGAGGATCACGAGAGTCAAATGCCGGTGAGGATTCTATTTCTTTAATCTCTCTCTCTATATATATATCTATACTTATCTCTCTCTCATGATTGATCTTATTACAAGATAACGTTCCTTGATACCACAGGCTAAGATCGATATACATTTCCAATATATATGTATATATATATTTAAGTATGTGTATATATATATTAATCAAATCAAAGGGCGGTGACACCATGCATATGCATGCATACGTATATCATGATCCATCGTATAATTCGTTCATATGCCATAAAAGGATCCGTATAACAAAATGGATGTTAAACACACTTGAATATTGAGATGTTTATTATGCGCAATGGTATTTTAGTACGTATTTATATATATATGCATATACGTATGTGTGTATCAACGTACGTATGTGTGTATCAACGTACGTATGTTTATTGATATGCAGCGAAAGAAAAAAAAGAAGAATTTTGCCACTTCGTCTGTGGGTTTATTGGGAGAGACATGTGCATGTGCTTTGAACTAATTTAATGTATAAATAATTTGTTTTTAAGAAAAGAATTATGAGTTTAATTTTAGATTTAGAATAATGAAATGGAATCCCTAAATATCTGCAGTGGGCGGCTTGCTTCTGTGATTTTCACTCCTTTTTAAATCCATCTCGTCCTTGCAAATCAGCATTTACATTGCAACTTGTAATCCACATCATCTGTTTTTTTTTTTCTTTCTAAAAATAGTTTAATCATCTAAATCCATCTTTAATAGAGGTGTAAAATAAAATAAGCTGTCAACTCGTAAACTAGTTTTAACTTTGATTATATTTAAACGACTCAAACTGAATATTTTCTAACTCGTTTAAAAAATAAGCTGACGAGTTGAACCCGAAACGAGTTCGAACTTAGACGAATTGGCTCGTGAGCAGAAAAAAAAATGTATAAAAATAAAATAGTTTCTTTATTTGTATATAATATATAATATTGCATTTAATAAAACATAATATATTGAAATATAGTAGTATACTATTATAATGTATTTTTTTCTAATAATTGATATAACAAAATAAAGAAACAATTTAGTAAAGTTACGAACGGTCGAATTTAGTACAATGATATTTTATATTTTTTATTCTAGAATGTTATTTTTTATTTAGAACAATGGTATTTTATAACATTATATATGAATTAATGTTTTCATATGTGCGATATTTTATTTGGTTCGTTTGATATGTTTATCATATATGATATTACAACTAATTCAAAATAATTAAATTATTTAGCTCGTGAACCAGCTCGTTTTTTGGCGAGCTAGAGATGAGTCGAGCTGAACTGGGGTGTTCTAGCTCGTTTAAACTAGCTCGTTTTTTAGCGAGCTGAAGACGAATTGAGCCGAGCTAGCTCATTTTAGACCCCTAATCTTTCTATGTATATATAATATCCATGTATATTTGGTTTTTCAACGAAATAAATATAAAATCAATGTTCTAAAAATTTGCGTCTAATTTTGTCTAATATTTGTCTAGTTCCATCTAATCTTCATCTAAACATTCGATAGTGACTAACATCCAATTAGATATCTACTAATAAATGTAGATTAATTTATATGTCATTTTTTATATAAATATTATTTTCAATTTTATTTTATTAATTAGTTATCATGTTATGTCAGGCTCTTATACGTTAATAGTTTGGTTGAAACGTAATTTTATATAATTGTTTATGAAATTGTTCTCTATATTAAAGGTTTGACTATTGATAATCGTATTCTATCTCACAAAGAAAAAAGTGATGCATGGGGAGATAGTAGAGAATTATCAGAGTCGATAACACACGTAATCTATACTTCACAATGATGGACCGTTCATGCACCTACCTACCTCTATCTATATATATTTATATATATATATATATATATATTCATATCCGCTATAATTTACAAACATTATTTTACGGTGTACACCGGTTAAATTATTGAGATTTTTATAACAATTTATAAATCGTTAAAATTATATAAATTTAAGTAAACGGTAGATAAATTCAATATTATGAGATAAATCCTTTATAATTTCAAAATCGTGGATAATTATAGATGTTTTGGTGTATGATTCAAGTTTTTATTAAACCATAAAAATACTATGTGATTGTTTTTATTCCTGATAATTCGAATTTGGATAATGACAATATTGTTACATTTCATTTTATCGGTTTAGTTAGGTTGGTGGAATTTTTAGCTATATATATATAATTTATAAAAGATTACGTTGTGACGAAAAAGAAATATTAGCATAAGTGGATGCAATTTTAAACATTTGATATTTTTCGAAAGGATATCTAATATTTAGAAGGAATTACAACTCGTAATGATCTAATTTTACTTAATAGGATTTTTTGGAGAACACGTAGGATGCCAACTTTACGAATCATGACGTGGTCGGTTATGTTGTACAATGATTTTACGATAAATATTAAGTGTTAACAAATATTATATTACATTTGGCGTTGACAATGTTAGTAACATCAATCATACTATATTTATTCTATGCGATTGTGACGGTCACCGTCTTTCATCAAATATTATTGTTATAATCTTTACATACACACCGTCATATGTATATATACACATAGTTTTAATTTCCCCATAATTAAGTATTCTGACTTCGACCGTCCACTCACTATACAAGTGTTATAAAAATCATGAAATATCTAAATCGAGAAACATTAGTAAAAATTTTATAAATTAATACTCATTTCAATCATTAAAAATTATAAATTAATGGATCATAATATATTGCATAGAAGTTTTGTGGTACAAGTTTGTCTCATGTATTCAAACTAGATAGCAAAAATTTTAAATAAATATTTTTTTATTGCACTTTATTTAACTTTAAATTATTCGCCCTAAGTTTTTAACTTTCAAAATGTCAAAATTTATCTGATATACTTATCTATAAACCTATAAAACAAATTAATTAAAAATGAGTGGATGATATAAAGTGTATTTTCCATTTTAGATTTAAATTTTAAAAAATCAAATTTGAAAATATTATATAATTTTTTTCACTTTACATTCAATTTTTATATTGAAAAAAAATCATATTAATCAAAATTCGGATTAAAAATTAGAAATTTTATAAATTTTTCCATAAAAAATTGTACACATCTATAAAAAGTTTGTAAGATTATATGTGAATTGACCAATCGTTTGTACTAGATGAAATGTGATTGAATTGCAATCAAGTTTGATAAATAAACATTTAGGAATGTTTAATATGCTATAGGGCCAATGAACTGAATTGATATGGATCTAGATATTGTGGTAAAAAATTTGACAGGTGAAGAAGATGTTGGGAGAATGACATATATCTCACCATCTCGGTTGACATTCGAATAATGAGTGTTGAACGAAATATCCAGGATAAATTGGGTTTCAAACAAAACATATGATCTTTTGAAATAAGAATTCACAGTATTATTTTATTACATTAATGATAAATTATATGATTATATTTTGAAAGAAATATATTTAATTTTGATTATTTTATTAATCATGAAAGATATTCTTATGATATACAAGATCAAATGAAAAATAAAATATAATCTCGGAGAATATTCATACAAGAGAATATCTTTAGTATTTAATGGGATATAACATAATATTATTAGTATTTCGGAAAATATTATCAAAATATTAAGTGAAATCTCGAAGAATATTCCCGTATCAATCCTACGGATTGTATCCATTAATATTCTCCCTCAAGTTGGAGCTTGCAAATTGTGGACGATCAACTTGGAATAAAAACGTCAATAACTCATCAGTTTATATCCGAGTCGGATTACATGGTGAATTTTTGTCTCCATTAGTTGGAGCTGGATCGTGTGGCTAACACAGTCGGGTTCAGAAAAAAACGAGAGAAAAATCCATCATAACTCTCTTTCATTTCAAAAATAATAAAAATGGTTTTATACTCAACCGTCAGAGTCGTCGACTGTATACTCAGTCGTGAGTCATCTTGTATTTATATATCCAGATGCGGGAAAATCAGCAATCCAATCGGGGTCCGTTTATGCCTTTATACCCAGACGTGTGGTTAATAATAATCCAATCCGGGGTTATTTTGCACCTATATACCCGAGCCTGGATTATCAATAACTCAATCAGGGGCCATCTTGAAAATAAAAACTCGAATTCAAAAATCGAAAAAGAAAAAATAAAAATGAGATCTTTATATAGAAGATACTCTGTTTTCAAAGAGGAAAACAAAGACAAAACATGCTCGAAAAAGTTAATTTTGTAGAAGATTTAGGAGTTAACTATCACGATACCTTCATCCCGATGATCAAACCGACTACTATTCTTCTCATGATATGTCTCGCCATCACCTCGGATGGAACCTTCGACAACTCGATGTAAATAATGCATTTCTCCAAGGTACATTCAACGAAGACATGTACATACAACCACCGAGATTCGTTGATCTTGATCGCCCGTCCTACGTGTGCAAACTTTGGAAGGAGCTATATTGTCTCAAATAAGCACCACAAGCCTGATATAATGAACTTCGAACCTTTCTTCTATAGTCTGGGTTCCACAACTCACTCTCCAAATCTATCACTTTTCATCTACTACCAAGGACATCACTATGTTTCTACTTGTTTATGTGGATGGTGATTGACCTTCTGGCAGCAAGATTCTCCCTAAAGGATATTGGACAACTCTCTTACTTTTTTGGAATGGAGATTACTCGTAATGGCAATGGCTTGCATCTCACTCAACATAAATACATCAATGACATCTTCGATCACCACAACATGCTACGCGCCAAACCCATGTCAACACTGATGGTTTCCACATCAGCTCTCTCTTCCACCTCGGGTATTCCTCTAGAATATCCGACAGAATACTGCCAAGTTCTTGGCAACCTTCAATACCTTCTCTTCACATGTCTGAACATTGCTTATTTTGTGAACAAAAATGCTCAATACATGCATCGTCCTACATCTGAGCATTGGCAATGGGTCAAGCGAATTCTTCATTACTTCGATGGGACAAAATCCTACGCGTGTTCTACCACAAGGACAACGCTTTATATTTTCATGCATTCTTCGATGCCGATTCACGAGGTGATCGTGATGAATACAGTTTGACCGGAGCATATATTGTGTACCTTGGAAGGCAACATATCTCTTGGTCCTTGAGGAAATAGTGGTTTGTGACCAAATCTTCAACCGAGACCGAGTACAAATCAATATCATCTATTGCATCAGAGGTACAATGGCTCATGTCCTTACTCTTGGATGGTGCATTTCATTCTCGGATGGCGCATGTGGTCATTGTTTAACATTATATTTGGGGACTTGTTGAATCCAACTATCTATGAATCTCTCATGTGTCCTCGGCAGATCAACTCGCAGATGCACTCACGAAACCATTACCAAGAATATGATTCGATCTATTTCGGTTCAAAATTGGTATCTCGACCGGCACACATCTTGTGGGGCCATAATAGAAGAAAATAAATATTATGTCCACTGATTTATATTGATCCTCTCTTTGATTTGTGCACTCCGTTATATTTCGTTTCCCTAGGATTAGGGATACTTTGTACATATAAATTGTGTATACCAATCCTAAGAATACCAATTGAATCACATTTCCTTAATATACATATCCTATGTTTTCAAAAAGAAAACATAGTTAAAGAATTTAAATTGAAGGTGGTATATCAACGAATAGAAAAAAAATAGAAAACCTAGAGAGGCTCTAATACCATGACAGATTATGTGATTACATCTTGAAATAATTCGAGTCAATTCTCATTATTTTATTGATCATGAAAGACATTCTTATATAGATATACAATATCAAATGGAAAATGAAATATAACCTCAGAGAATAGTCATACAATGTTAGAGAATATCTTCAGTATTCAATGGATATCACATAATACTCTGAGTATCTCGTAGAATATAGTCAGAATATTAAGTGAAATCTCGAAGAATATTCTCGTATCAATCTCATGGATTGTATCCATTAATAATTAAAACATGAAAGATGATCAACTTTTTGGGAAGTTGATATTCGATCAGATTACGTTACAACTTTTCACCATGGACGACATTCCTTGCTATTTTCGTGCTTCATTCATGGAATCATTGTAAAACAAAAGAAAATTTTGATGTCGAAGAATACTTGGAACCAATTTCAAAATGCATTACTATTGAGAACTACTACTTCAAGAAGAATATATGAAAAAACAACACACACACATATATATATATATAGATGGTGATTTGGTAACTATCATCCTTAGGATTAGTGGAAGGTCGAATCCATGAAGGATGAGTTCATCAAGATCCAAGATCCAATAGCAAATGAGAAAGCATATTAAGACTCTTATTAATAAAGTATATATTCTCTTATATAAGATTGTATTCTTGTATAAGCGAATTAACTAAGATTGAATTTATGTTCAACAAAACACCGGGAGATAAAGTTAAAGGTAAACATAAACTGATAGTTGGTACTTTTATAATTGTTGAAACTAAATCTGAAGATTATGTTGATGATGAAGATTAAAGATAAAGTGTAGTTCGATGTTGAAATCTTTTTGCATCTAATTTTTTGCACCTTATATGATGTCTTTTTAATTGGTTTATTATGTTTTAGTGCATGAAGATTTACATTTTATTAAGATTTCCATTTTATGAATATTTCCTTTATTGTGTGATAAATAGTTTCTATTTTTATTGAGATTAATATTGTGATATTTCCATTATGCATATTTTCCATTAGTATTGATATTTCCAATTGTGTTAGATATTTGTAGATTTGGAAACATTCACAAGATATTTGGAAATATTCTAAAAGAATAAAATCAAGCAAATTAATAATTCTATGGAAAGGAAATCAATAAGAAATTTGGAAAGGAGCTTAGTATTTAAGTGATGCACGTCTAACCTACTCTCTCAATCATATTATTGCGACGAAATTCAAGAAGAAGAGAGAAGATAGTACAAAGAGTTTTTGTGTTCGTTTGAAAGCATTCGAGAGGAGTGTCTGTAACATAAGCCTTAAACTATAAAATTTTGGAGGTTTATTGGTGAGTGATTTGAGTAAGAGTCATTCGGAAAACTAGGATTATTGTGAGAATAGTTCTAGGCAGTTCACACAAGTGTTTGTGGCTTTTTCTTGTAGTTAAGTTTCAAGATGGGTGTTATACTAAAGAGGAGTGTATGAGTCGTGTAATCCAAATATACTCATAGAAAAACCGAGTTATACCTTGTGACTATTTGAAGTCTAAATAAAGCAGTATTTTAGCGTGGTGTTACGAGAATATTATGGAAAATCGTTGTGTATCTTTTCTCTAGACTTTCAATTAGAAACTGAGCCTGCAATGATCAGAGGAGTTAAACCTAAAAATCTGTGAGAGATCTAGAAAGAGAGATGGACACGACACGAGATATCTACTTGTAATGCAAATCGGTAATGCTAAACTCACCCAACTATGGGTATTAGAATGTTAAGATGAAGGAAAATATTCGTGGAATCTATGAAGACGCTTGGGGAGCTATCAAGTATGGCTGGAATCCTCCAATGATGATTGATGAACATGGAGATAAGAAAGGAGAAGTAATTTGAGCAATGAACGTCGAAAGAAAAGAGACTTTCCACTTACAATGCAAAAGCATTGGCTACCATATTTGCTTCAGTTGATATGGACGAATTCAAGCAAATACAAGGATATGAATTTGGTACAGAGGTTTGGAAAATGCTTGAGACAATACATGAAGGTAGAACAAGACTAGATATTCTTTAGTACCAATTTGAAAAGCTTTAAATGGGAGAAAACGAGAAAGTAAAGGAGTTTAGGAGAATGACTCAATGCGCTGGAAAATGAAGCACATGTGCTTGGCAAATGATATGAAGATAAGAAGCTGATAAAGAAACTTTTTTGCTATCTCCCTCAAAGATTCGTTGCTCAAAAGGCTGCCATGAATATGGTTCTAAACACTGATACAACAAGCTTCAAGAATATTGTGGGAATTCTTTCGGCATATGAGATAGAACTACAGCTGGAACAAGGGTAGACCAACAAAGAATCCAATCAAGGAATAACTCTATAAGCCGTTGAAAAAGCATCTAGGATTCAGGAAGTAGCGAAAGATGTGTCTCTCTTGGCGATAAAGTTTAACAAGTTCATGAAGAAGCCGGAGGTGTACCTTGAACACAATAAAATGTTTCAACTGTCAAGGATTTGGGCATATAAAAAATGAATGTAAAAACAAAGAAAGAAAATCCAGTAAATCATTCCTCACTCAAGAAGAAACCGAGTCAAATTCTGAAGAAGAAAGCGATGATGAGGAGATGACGAACTATATAACATTCATTGGAATCATTGACCCCAATGACGAAGGAGGAAACGCGGATAAAGAAGATAGTGATGATGACCTCACTATAGAATAAATATATGAAAAATACATCAAGATGAGCGAACTCAACATCGAGATTCTCAAAGAAATTGAAGAAAAATGTTCACAATTACACCATACTTCTCAGAAGCTCAGAGAGAAAGAAGAAGAGGTGACGTTAGTTAAAAGTCAACTTGAAGAAACAAGAAAAATGTGAATATGTTGACTAGGGGAACAAAGAAGTTAGATTATCTATAACACCTCCATCTCAGAACTACCTCGGGACTAGGAGTGTCCACCATCATCTCCAAGAGGTGGCTACACGTGTCATCGCTCAAACGCATTTATAAAATAAAATAAATGATCTATTCCAAAATAAGAATAGTCCGGACCAAATAGCAAAACAAATACGTAAATATCATAGTCACGATAAATGAATAAAATAAATATGAAATACAAAATAAAACTCATCGAGACCTCGTGCACGTCTCTCCCATCAGTCCGCTGTGAACTTTCATGTTGCTGCTTAACCTCGTTGCTCTTTTTTCTTGCCATACCCTGTCCATCCAAGACAGCCCACAAATAGGGTGAGTACGAAATACACACTTAGTGAGGTCAATACGTGTACGTACTCTGTGCCACGTATTCTCCCGCTTGAACTGAATATCATAAAATAATGATATATCCAAAGTCTAAACTAAAGATAAACAAATAATTCTACCCAACCCGACTGAGTATCCAAAGTCTAAGACTAGTACCACACTGGATCATAACACACAGAGTTCACACGACTCTAGCTCGGGCATACGCTCGCAAAGTCCAAAGGACCCCAGCACACTGAAAATCTCGCAAGGTCACAACGTACCCCAACTATCAGTACAATACAACGCTCCGTCGCTCGAAACGTTACCACAACCCCAACACGGTACGACGCTGGCAGATCCACTGATCTAACTAACTCGACGCTCCGTTGCTCGAAAGGTTACCACAACCCCAGCACGGTACGACGCCGGCAGATCCACTGACCTGACTAACTTGACGCTCTGTCGCTTGCAAGGTTACCACAACCCAAGTACGGTATGACACCGACTGAGATCCAAGTGTCGCAATACTAACGTCATCCACCCGATACTCCTCACATGACAACTCTCACCAACACGCTCGCACACGCCTTCTTCCGAAGGTTCGAGTATGAAATCACTCGATCGAGCATACTAACAAGATATTCACTCGCCTTAAACACCGAACCCATATATTAACGTTCTCTGACCCCAACACTTGGTCGCACGTCAATTCTCTAGATCATCTCTAGTCACTTATACAACTTATATACTTATCATCAATTTTCATACGACAAATCTAGAGTTTAATTCAATTCACCTGTAGCGTCTCACTTTTCCATTATGATCCTATAAATCCTATTGTGATCATGCCTCGTTTGAAAAATATAATTGCTTACATAAATCAATTACAAATCCAAAATTACGATGGAGAAAATCATCACCTTAGCTTCCCGACGATTTGACGATTCTGGCTAATATTGCTAGCAACAACACCGACTAATTTTTCCCTATTATAGATCCATTCAATTCCAAAAATTTATGAAATATAAATATTTGAATTAAGTGAATAATCACAATGAATTATTTAGAGATTTACCATAACCGCGATTAGAATCCATCCAGGAAGATGAAAGTTGAAGTTGAAGATTCTTCTTCAATTTCTTCTTCGTTTTTTTTTTCTTCTCTTTTCTTCCCTTTTATTTTTTTTCTTCTTCTCTTTTTGTTACTCTCGGCGGCTGATTCCCCTCTCTCTCTCTCTCTCTTTTAACAGCCGTGTAACCTTTTTTTTTTAATTTTATAACCTAATGCTAATATATATATACATATATATCATAGGTCGGTCACCAACCTTCCTATTATTATGGGTGTCACATTATCTCCTCACAACAGGAAAGAAGAAACCAAATAATTTTGGTCTTGGCTACGAAGGTGAACAATCAAACACACAAGAAAAATTCGTCTCAGGTGGATCCCTCGATGACGAAGGCATACCTCATGTTCCACTGAGTACATATCGAACAAAGATCGAGTTGAAAAACATTAATCTGCAAAGAAGACAAAAATGTTGTTAATATTGTGGAAAGAAAGGACATATCCAGTCTAAATGCTACTACCTCAAGAGATGACGAGCACGAGAAAACTATTCTCCATGGATATCACGAAGAAATCATGGTGAGTATAAATATTGGTTGCCAAAAAATAATTGGAAAGAAAATTATTATTGGACATCCCCACATTTTCGAGGTATGTATTCTTCTTGACAACCTCCTAATTTTAAGCAAATTTGGGTTATAAAATTTTATCTAAATTGCGATGTTGCACTCACCTCCATTCAAGATGAACAAGCTTCAATGTGGTATTCTGATAGTGGTTGTTCAAGACACATGACAGGAAATTTTAGCTTACTATCAAATTTCAAAGAGAATGTCAAATGAGGATATGTGACTTTTAGAGATGGATGCAAAGGAAAAATACAAGGGAAATTTGATGTTAAAACAATTGGACTACCTGAGTTAGCTAACGTACATTTTGTCCAGAATCTTCAAGCAAATCTAATAAGCATTAGCCAATTATGTGACTAAGAACTAAAAATTCAATTCTCACATAAGAAATGTGAAGTTATTACTGCAAATGGAGAGTGTATTCTTGCAAGAATTCGAACTTCAAATAATTATTTCATATGGATCCAAGAGTTGAAATGTTATAGAGTCACACAAAATCCTCTTCATTTGTGGCACCAACGCTTGGGACACGTAAGTTATCGTACACTTTTAAAGCTGTTTAATTCAGATCTAGTTCGAGGTGTTCCTAGGTTATCTAGAACAGAAGATGATGTGTGTAAACCATATCAAATGGGAAAACAAATACGAATTCATCACAAAGAATCCCAGGAATCAGAATCGATCATGTGTTGGAATTACTTCATATGGATTTGATGGGATTGATGCAAACAGAAAGTATTGGAGGTAAACGATATGTATTTATATGTGTTGATGACTTCTCAAGATTTACATGGGTGAGGTTTTTGAAAGAAAAAAGTGAGACATTCGATGCATTTCATTACTTATGTTTGAAGTTGATGAACGTGAAAGGAAACATTGCAAGGATTAGAAGTGATCATGGACGTGAATTTGAAAATAGTTTATTTTTAAATTTGTGCAATAAGCTTGGTATTTCACATGAGTTTTCTTCTCCTAAAATCCCACAATAAAACGGTGTTGTGGAAAGAAAGAACAAAATGTTACAGGAAATGGCTTGGGCAATGATGCATGGCAAAGGAGTTGCACCTCGATTCTGAGTAGAAGCAATCAATACTACGTGTTACATCATCAACATTGTATACATTACAATTGGTACTTCCAAAATCCCCTACAAAATATGGAAATGTAAGAAACTAAAAAATATTGATTATTTTCACATATTTGGGTGTACATGCTACATCCTAACTAACTGTAACTGCCTTAGTAAATTTTGATGTTAAACGCGATGAAGGTATGTTTCTTGGATATGTTACCAATTCTACACCTTATAGAGTCTATAATCTTTGCACCAAGAGTATCATTGAATCAATTAATGTTGTATTTGATGAGGATAACATTGCATATTAAGTTTTTCATCATACTTTTATACTACAAAAAGGAGATTTCCAACGGATATATTCGTTGGAAATCCCTATTTTCTCTTGAAAAGAATGATTCCCAACGGATTGCAACGGATCGGGAGCCGTTGGGAATCGATCGTTGCAAATCCACATCGGTTGCAATTTGTAACGGGCGTGCAAGGGATACTATCCGTTGAAATCACGTCAACTGTCTAGCAACGGATCAATCCGTTAGAGACTGGCAACGAATGCCCATTACAAACAGCCCAACGGATGCCCGTTACAAATAATGCAACAGATGACCATTGGAAATCTGTAACGGATATTTGTTGCATGTCCATTGACACGTAAAATGGCAGAAATTAAATGGGTTCAACATATAACAGTTGGCAGTATGGTGGGACATGGCAACAGATTTCCATTGCAAAATGGTGGGAATTTTTCATTTCAACGGATGCTCGTTACAATTTTTAAAAATCATCAACGGGCATTTGTTGAAATATCTACGGAAAAATTAAAAATTAATTAATAAAATTTTTTAAAAAAATTAAAAAACATAATTTATTTTACATATCATCTAAATTAGTTGTGTTGTCTTCATCCCCGTGATCACCGATACCTCGTGAAGGTGTTGCATCAGAGTTGATTATCTGGTCTTATCGCGGCGTTGTTTCCCCTGTCGGTTCTGGCGGTTGATATGCTCGACCAGTTAGCAATTCGATAATGCTCTCCATGTGACACATCTTTGCTCAAGATTCTAGAAGCTCCGATTGCGTTACCTGAAGAGCATCCTGCGTTGTCTGAAGTGTGGTTTCCAGATGCTCGATACGTTGTTCTTGCGTGTAACTCTCTTGAACCACGGGAGTACCGTTGTAGCATCCTCAATGATATCCTTTTGGAGCAAACAGAGACCATATAAATGCCCCTTATACAGTATAACAAACTACAAAATAAATACGTTAAAGTTATCATCATTTAAAAAATATTTTATTAAAGAAAGAATGATAAACAATAATCTTATTATTAACCTCCAAATAAGTTTTGTCCTTTTGTAAAATTCTGAGATCGTTGAGAGTTGAACCACATGCTTGTGATTGCTGTGTGATCTTATCCGCCACAGTTTTCACGATCCGTTCTGCCCGAGATCGACGAGTTTGGGTTCGTCGATCACTTCCTCGACGATAGACTTCTTTTTGGCGTGGGTTTCTACAACCAGCTCAAGAAGAGTCGATTCTCGTCCCAATCTCTATATTTGTAACATTATAGTTGTATAATTAGATAACAATTTTATATAACAATCAAAATTTAAATAATGCATTAAAATAAAATTTACCAATTATTTCTTTCATTTTGGGAATGATTTTGATCCCGAAATATGGTGATGCAGATCATCTCCGGGAACTTTCTCGCTGTACCGATATTTCTTACTCTTCTCGCTCTTGGCCTTGAAATTCTCAGACTCCCAATGGTGGACGAGGTTGTTGAATACCTCGCTCGTTGCCCAGGTCGGTTTGATATTCTTCTCATAATAGTTACGTTTGGCATTGTTCATCATCAAGCGCAACTAGGCTTGTATGTCGTGCATCCAAGCTGTGTAGATGCGCGACGTATCCTTCTTCTGCCATCTATATGTGCGCTGCAAATTTAAATTGTAATAAATTAGTTTATAGACAAAACTAAATTTCAATTTAAAAGTTAACTTTTATACTAAAATTTTTCTTACGATGAATTTACACCACCATCGGCGTCGTATGACTTATGGCGTCACCTGCCAGGAATAGTACAATCAATCTTGTAGCGATCCTTGGATGATGTTGTTATTCGTATATTTTAAAACATCATCCTCATCAAACCTGCACATGATAATCAAATTATTAGATAATATTTGTAATTAAATACAATATAAATTATGTAATTAGTGTCTTACAATAACGTCCTGTTAGAATATTCAGGATCAATAATCGGGACGGAAGGACACTCGTCGAAATTATCAATCAAAGCGTCTATGTCCATCATATCATCTTCTTCATCAAATATATCGGTGGCGAGATGATGGAGGTCGATATGGTGGCGGTGGAGGTGGTGGCGGGGCTCGTGCCGAACCCGCCAACATACCACCGTAATCGATAAATAATCGAGCTCTCATTGTGTATTGTTTATAAATGTTTAAGTGTTTGATATATTTTGTGTTTGGGAGGATTTTTTTTTTTGAGATTGTGTTGAAGAATGAACTATTGAATAGATGATATAAAGAATTTTCCACCAACCCGTTGGAAATTACGTCAACTCAATGAATCCAATTAATTGATGCAACTATTGGGTTCTCAATGGGCATCTGTTGGAAATTACAACGGATGCCCGTTGCAAACGCTTGTTCCTGAGGCAACGGATGCCGAAACGACGAAACTTCTCCCTTTGCAACTATAACGGATGTTGCAGGCGTAGGCTAGTCATGATAACATCCGTCAACGGACATCTATTGCAAGTTGCAACTTAAAGCATTTTAACGGGTATCCGTTGCAGATCAACAACGAGTAACCATTGGCGGGGACCAATAGTCATTCGTTGACGGTCTGAACGATCGCAAATGGCATCCATTGGCAACCTAAACCATCGCAACGAACATCCGTTGCCATTTTCCAACGGATGTCCGTTGACACATTATAAACCTTAAAAATTTTCCAAGTGTCGATCAGAATTTAACGTTTCAACGGGTTTCCGTTGCAATTGGCAACGGATGCCCGTTGAAAGGTTAATATATTAAGTTAAAAAAATTAACAAGTTTGAAAAATTTATATATTAAAACTACATAATTCACATTTCTTCTTCGGTAGATTCTTCGATTAGCGAGTCTTCCTTCAATTATTTATTGAATTTATCGTTTTTTTCATCTTCTGCATCTTCCGGTTCAACGTTTTCATAATTGTGTATGTATTCTCCATCTATGTCAGTTCTTACGAGAATCTCCTCCCGATTCTCTGTATCAATTAATCGTATTGGCTCCGAGTGAACGGTTTGCAATGAATCTTCTTTTTCATATGAGTTTATAACCCCTTGCGGCTTGATCTTTACAATGACCCACCACTCCTCTCTTCGACGTTTTAATATTGTTGGATGTTGTACGTTATATACTTGATCTATTGTGATGAATGGATCATACTTACAATATTTTCGTGCCGGAGTGATATCAATTCCTTCACATCGATTTTTTCGTGTACCACGTCCTACGGTTGGATCGAACCACTTATATTTAAAAAGCATTACCTTTAATCTATTGAGATCGAGATATTCCATCTGTAGGATTTGGTGCAAAATATCGTAGAAATTATTACCCTCAATTTCACTATTAACGCAAATGATGTAGTTGTATATGCTTCTATGTTTTCTTTATTCGTACTGTGGAATGTGTATCCACGAGTAAAAAAATGGGGCAACACATAACATTTCGTGCAAGATCATTAGTCAAATATTTTAACCATATAAGATGTCTCTCATCAGAAGATTCGACCTATATAATATAAAAAACAAATGAATACTTTATAACATAACATTATATATATATATATATATACAGCGTACGAATATACGTTTACTTACGTAATTTATGTAATCTCTCAACCACGAGGCATAATATTGAAGTTTCATTTTCGTGAGTTCATCTGCATTTAGATTAGGATATGTATTAATTACTTCTTCATCAAATATCTTGTAATGAAAGAACATTAACACATATATTTTTTAATATATATTTGCGTTTATAAGATCGATTTTCATTGTTGTGTACCTTTTGAAAAGTAATAGCTCTTGGAAATTTAGTAATATATAAATAAATAAATAAATATATATATATATATGTGTGTGTGGATGTGATTATACTTATCTAGTGTTAGCCAATATTCTTCGGATTTACCTCTTGTACGTCCAATCAATGTAAATATCTCAGGAATCGTGTCAAATTGCGGATTATATTGATATAGATAGTTTGTGTGATCTTCCATTGAACGTCTTTGTTTTTTCAGAATATGTGACTCGAAATAAAATATGCTGAAATATGTGATTTTTTCCAACAAGTATCGTTTAACAATAGATCCTTCAACCGCTGCTTTTTTTCTTCTTTTTTTCTTTAGATGAGAGAAAAACCTTGCGAAAGGATACATCCATCTGAATTGAACTGGCCCACAGTGTATTGTCTTATCTGGTAAATGTATTGGCAAATATTCTATGACATTAAAGACGGAAGACAGAAGACAGATTTTTTTCAATGAACATAATACTTCAGAGATATTGTTTTTCATTAATTCCAAGTCACCCCTTTCTAAATTTCTTAAACATATATCGCTGAAAAATATGCAAATTCCGCATAGCACATCATGAAATTTTCATGGTAAGAGCTCGACAAATGAAATTGGAATGATTCACTGTATGAAAACGTGACAATCGTGACTTTTCAACCCAATCAGCATCGAACCAACAATATCGGCACACCGAGCAATGTTCGATGCATATCCATCTAGAAATTTAACGTCTTCTTTTAAGGCTATGAATATTAGGATATGCGTCCTTCCATCTCGTAACTCCAACTTAGGTCTTCAATATATTGTCTTCAAATATCTTCTTGATTGTATATTACTTAGTTTTTCCCGTCACATTCAAAACAGTATTGATGATGTTATCGAAAAAATTCTTTTCGATATGCATAACATCTAAATTATGACATAATATCACTAATTTCAAACATGGTAGTTCCCAAAAGATACTACATCTATACCAGTTATACCATTCATCTTGGCTTTTTGGTTTTCGATGCTCATGATCTCCACCGCATTCTATTGATTCTTGTAAATCTTCCATTGTGTTTAATAATTCGTAAAGGATTTGCGTTTCGGTTTGCATGCAATGTGTCTCTTCTTGTTGTACCATGTTTTTTGGAAAATGTTTTTTGTCTTTTCTGAAAGCATGGCCACGTGGAAGAAATCTTCTATGAAAATCAAACCAACATGGTCTCTTCCCATGTACTAGTCGAAATGAATCTGTATCCTCTATACAATAGGCACATGCCAATGTCCCATGCGTACTCCATCCGGATAATATTCTATAGGTAGGAAAGTCGTTAATTGCCCACAACAAGACCGCTTTCAGTGTGAAATTTTATTTCGTACTCACGTCATAAGCAAGAATTCCATCATTCAACAAATATTTTAATTCATGAATCAATGGCTGCAAAAAAGACATCAAAATTGTTTTTCGGATGTTATGGTATTGGAATCAGCAACGTAAAAACATTACTTCTCTTTTCAAACACATATCGTGAGGCAAATTATAAGGAGAAAAAATCACCAACCCCAGAGAATATTGACTTCTAGATTTTCCGTATGGACTAAAACCATCGGTGCACAGGAAAAGATAAACATTTCTCATCTCATACGCGAACTCGGGAAATATTTCATTGAAATTATTCCAAATCTTACCATTCGATGGATGTTGCATTATCCCTACGCCTGTCAAATGTTCTGCATGCCATCTCATTGTCGCAACGGTATTTTTTAATTTAAATAACCTTCTCAACTTGTTTGTTATAGGTATATAGAACATTTTATTGTATGGTACATATTTACATGAAGATGGTTTCTTTGGATGAAATCTGTTTGCACCGTAAAATTTGCATTCCAACAGGTCTTTATCATTTCCCCAAAACAAAATGAAATTATTTCTACAAACATCAATTTTCAAATGTGGCATTCCCAAATCTTTTAAAACATTCTTTGTTTCGTAGTATGTCTCGAGAGTTTGATCATTTTCCGGTAAATACTCACGCATGGTTTTGCAAAATGAATCCATGGCAATTTTTAACAACATTGTAGTCTATTTTTATACTCATCAATCTTGATGAAAAAGATAAACGAGACTCTTCATATATAGGTTGTTTTGCCGAATCCAATAGGTTGAAAATTCGACGTGCCTCGATGTTCGACAACTCTTCATGTGGTTGTTCATGAAAAACTGCAAGAAAAGCATCTGACATCATTTCCACATATGCATTGGTCGTTGATACTTCACAAAAAACTTCTTCATTTTTTAATTTCGTGTGCTTCTTGCATAGTATCTCTAACGCTACAATTTTCACCGTGAAATAACCAAATTTTGTAATTCTCTATGAAACCCACCTTGTAAATATCTTTGCAAAAATTTCTTGACTTCGATACTTCATATTTTTGCATCTTTTGCAGGGACATAACATTGTCCCGCATTCTTTACACAAAGGTTGAATCGTTGCAAAACTCATGAATTGCTCCAATCCGTGTAAGAATTCTTGAGTAACTTCCTCGGTTACGGGATCTTTTCTTCTATGCATCCACTCTCTAGATATATATATATATATATATTTTGAATAAGATGACATTTTTAAAATATATTTTTCTGTTGATAGCTTGGTGGTAGAAGTCGTGTTTTCGATCATTAAATAGTATTTTTTAACGGACATCCATTAGAAATCTCAACGGATGACCGTTGAAATGTTGAACGGATGTCCGTTGAAAATTCACGTTGAAATATTCCAACGGAAACCTTGAAAGTTACAATTTCAATGGGCATCCGTTTCCATTGTCAATAGACATCAGTTGCACTTTGCAATGGACATCCGTTGGCCAGTTTTCGGGGTTTCCAACGGCCGTTCAACGAATAGCTGCAACGGATTGTCTTCGTTGCACGTCTATTACCAATTGCAATAGATAAATGCCCATTGATCATTCTAGGGCATCCATTGGAAAGTGTCATCAACAGACGGATCCATTGATCCATCCATTGAAAAGCCCGTGTTTTTTATAGTGTTATAGATGCAGAATCGTCAATGAAATCACCATCTGAACTGCAAGGTGTACCTGACGAGCGCGTTGGAAAATCTGAAACAGAATCACGAAATACATAGTTGATGAATGTGAAACAAAAGAGGAAGGTGACATTGTTCAAGTACACAAAAATCATTCCAGTGTCGATGTAATTGGAAATATTCATGATGAGAGAAAAACACGAAACAAGTCGCGCATAAACTACAATAACATGGTGAGATTTGTCTATTTTACATCTCAATTTGAACCTAAGAATGTGAATAAAGCTTTAAATGATGAAGTTTGGATAGCGGTTATGCATGAGGAATTAGAACAATTTGTGCATAATGATGTATGGTATCTTGTTCCTCGACCTACCAACACTAATGTAATTGAGAAAAAAAGGATATTCAAGAACAAAACCAATGAAGATGGTAAAATAACCCGAAATAAAGCACATCTTGTAGCTCAAGGATACACACAAGTAGAACAGGTTGATTTTGATGAAACTTTTGCACCTTTTGCTAGATTAGATTCTAATCAGTTGCTACTTCGTATTGCATGTGTTTTGGTTTCAGATTGTATCAAATGGATGTCAAGAGCCCATTTCTCAAGGGAATCATCCAAGAAGAAGTCTACATAAAACAACCTCATGGATTTGAAGATCCTAGACAACCTAATCATGTGTTTCGGCTTAAAAGGGCTCTTTATCGACTATAACAAGCTCCACATGCATGGTATGAAAGGCTAGCAACATTCCCATCAACAACAGATACAAAAGATGGCGAGTATATCGAAATTGATTCATAAATCTGATGTCAATCTTCTTGTGGTTCAAATCTATGTTGATGATATTGTTTGGATCGACATCTCAAAAGAAAGTATATTGATTTGTTAAAACAATGACAAGTGAATTTGAAATTAGTATGTTCGGTGAATTAAAATTCTTTCTTGGGTTGCAGGTGGGATGGCCAATCCGAGTTACATGGATCGGATCGACCCGGATCGATCCAAAAAACCCGGATAGTTATGTAAATGGTTAACCCTAAAAACCCATATGGGTCCAAATCTTAGAACCCGTTCGGGTTCGGGTTAAACCCGAGGAACCCAAAATCCAAATTAAATTAGGGTTTTTTGTTTTGTTTTCTTTTTGTTTCTGCCGCTACACAGTATGTGTTCTCTTTGCAACCCGCCTCTCGCTCTCTCCCCCTCGCCTTCTTGACTCCCCGCCTCTCCTCTCACCCTCGCCTCCCTTCCTCCCCGCCTCTCGCTCTCTCACCCTTGACCCCCGCCTCTCGCTCTCTCACCCTCGCCTCTCTGACTCCTCGACTCCCTGCCTCTCGCACTCTCACCCTCACCTCCCCCACTCCCCACCTCTCGCTCTCTCACCCTCACCTCCACGACTCCCCACCTCTCGCTCTCTCACCCTCGCATCTCCGCCTCTCGCTCTCTCACCCTCACCTCCCTGCCTTTCGCTCTCTCACCCTCTCCTCCTCCTATTTGTGGCTAACCGAACGACCAATTGAGAGAAAATTCGCTAAAAAGTGTCGATTTTGGTCTTAGATTCTCAATTGAACGAGTCCTTGATTCCAGTTTCTGAATGAGTTTTCCATCTTTGTGAATCGTTCTAGGTTCATTTTGGTATTTGTGAAGTACATTTTTTGTATGAGTTAGATATGTATGTTTGTTACTTTTTTATGTTAACTTTGTTTTTTTAACCCGAAACCCATCCAAAACCCGAATAACCTAAAAAAGACCCATCCAAAACCCGAAAACCCAAAAAACCCATAATACCCGAATTTAATTTGGGTTATTATGGTTTTACTGCTTCAGAACCCGAATAACCCAAACCCGAACCAAAACCCAAAGAACCCAAACCGAAAAACAATGGGGTTCAATTCGGGTCCAGTTTTCGTAAACTGGCCGCCCCTACGTGAAAATAATGGATGATGGAATCTTTATATCTCAAAGCAAATACGTTTGTGATCTTGTCAAAAAATTTGAGATGGACACTTGCAAATCAGCTCATACTCCGATGTCCACCACAACGAAACTAACAAAAGATTCATATGGATAAGATGTGGATCAGAAAGTGTACCATAGTATCAGTGTTCCAAAAGTCGGCCTAGGCGGTCGATTAGTCTCCGTCTAGGCGCTCGACGGTGTCCGACCGCCCGACTAATAAAAAATCGGTCCTATTGTTTTAAATATCAAAACGACGTCGTTTTGGCTATATTTTTAAAAAAATTGAACTAAAACGGCGTCGTTTTGATCGTTTTATTTTTTTAATAAACCAAAATGACGTCGTTTCGGTTGTTTCTCTCTTTTCTATACGCTTCTTCTAGTTTTGAGTGTCGTTGGTCGTCTTCGTTCGTCATTCATTTAGTTTAAAGCGTCGGTTGTTGTTGGTTCGTAGCCATCTTTGTCTTCGTTGTCGTTCGTCTATTTGTCATTTTCGGCTTCATTCGTCTGTATGTCATCTTCATATATTCGTATGTTCGTCTATCTCAACAATTCCGCAAATTCGTGGCTTAGAATTAGTGATTTAAAAGTAAGGTCATTTTGGTACCGACATCAAAATTCCTCAAATACACTACGGATAATAGATATTTAGTTCTTCATTAATATTTTGTTATGTTTATGATATGGTTAATGAATTCATTTAATTTTATATTTTATATGTAATATTTTTGTTATTTATTATATTATATTTTATAATTTTGAAATTGAAATGTATTATAAATATTAAAAAACGAAAAACGCCTATTCGCCGATTAATTCGACTAGTCGGTAGGCGCTGATGGACCGCCCGACTAGCGCCTAACGATTTTTACAACACTGCATAGTATAATTGGAAGTCTACTTTATTTTGGCTACAAGTAGACCTGATCTTACAATTAGTGTTAGAATTTGTGCTCGATACCAATCTAAACCGAAAAGTTCTCACTTACAAGCTGTGAAATGAATAATTAAATATGTTAAGGGGACTATAAATTTTGGTGTGTATTACATAAAAGATACTAATTATGAATTAGTTTGCTATTGTGATGCATATTAGGGAGGTAACACAGATGACCGTAGAGTACTTCAAGAGGATGTTTTTTCTTAGAAAATAATTTTATCTCTTGGCACAATAAGAAACAAAACTCTACTTCACTTTCCACAGCTGAAACACAGTACATTACTAGGAAATTATTGTATGCAACTCATTTGGATGAATCAAATATTTCCATACTATGGTATGGACTATGGATCCTTTATAGCTCATTGTGATAATACGAGTGTCATAAATATCTCTAAGAATCTGGTACAATAATCTAGGACTATGCATATTAAAATCCATCATCATTTCCTTAGAGAACAAGAGAAAAAGCAATTACAGATCGAATATGTGCACACTGAACGATAATTGGCTAATATTTTTACAAATCCTTTAGATTTGAATCGTTTTGTGTGTTTTCGTAAATCGCTTTGGATTTATGAACTCTAAAGTAGTGATTAATGAGATTATAAGATAGGAGGAGTTATGCATAATTACACGTGAAAATCTGAAAGTTGAAGTATACGAGTGAAAATAAAAGCACCATATCTGAGGTCTCTGAAAGTATACCTTGAAACTCGTATTTGTTATATAATGTCTTTTAAAGTGTACAGATGTTGAAAAACACTCCTATACTCATAGAAATTATGAATGCACGATAGTTGATATGAGTGCAATGAATACATTAGCTCGGGTCTAAGTGGTGGGACGGATATCCAACTTCGACATCCTAAAGGTATAAGGTAAAAAGTGAACCTAAATACTCCGTTATGATTAAAATCGTAAGAGTATACCAATATGGTAGCCTAGGTCTAAGTGGTGGAAAATCCATCAACTTCGACATCTTGGAAGCCTAGAGTGCTTATTCACAAAAGAAAAAAAATGATAATTAAAGTGTTTCAGGTGCATATGCATAATTTTTGAAGTATACTTTGATTGATGATTTAACTGCATTATGTTTAAATTCATATACCTCATATGAAATATTGATCTTTGTTGAGTAAAGAGTTTTCTTTTTCAAAAGAAAATGATGATTTTGTTAAGAAGCAAGTCATCGTATTGAATTTTAGTGGCTCATAATTCGTGAAGTTGTTGATTTTAATCGACGAAAGATTTAAAGTAATATGATTGATTTCGGTATTGATTAGCTAGAGGTACAGAGATGATGAAAGAAAACTACTCATGACCACATGTTCATTCCTCCATATTTGTGCATGGTCATTAAGAACATCTAATGTCATTGTCCAAAAAAGTTACAATGTGTTCCAAGAATAAGTACCTGACGAAAGCGATCGTTAACAAGATGATCTAATTTTTTGTCTTTTACTCACACAAACAAGGGAGAAGGTACTACCAGTGAAAATCCGGATACAGTAGAAGGGAAGAATCCTTTACGGTTTGAATATGTTCTTGATCTCTTTTTGGTTAAATTGTTTGATATTCTATTAGATACACAGATCTAATGTTTTCTAAGTTTCATGAGAAGAAGATAAAAAAAAAGAGGGAGATTGTTAGTGCATGAAGATTTACATTTTATTAATATTTCTATTTTATGAAGATTTTTTTTATTGTGTGATAAATAGTTTCTATTTTTGTTTAGATTCAATATTGTGATATTTCCATTATTCATATTTTCCGTTACTATTGATATTTCCAATTGCGTTAGATAATTGTAGATTTGACAACATTCACAAGATATTTGAAAATATTCTAAAAGGAGAATATCAAGCAAATTAATAATTCTATGGAAAGGAAATCAAGGAGAAATTTGGAAATAAGCTTAGTACTTAAAAGAGGAAGTGGATGCACGTCCAACCCACTCTCTCAATCATATTATTGCGCTGAAATTTAAGAATAAGAGAGAAGAGAGTACAAAGAGTTTTGTGTTCGTTTGAGATCATTCGAGATGAGTGTTTGTAACATAAACCATAAACCATAAACTAGTGTTTTAGCGTGGTGTTGCGAGAACATCACGGAAAATCGTTGTCTTTTTTCTAAATTATATATTTTCAACTCTTTATGCTTTGAACAATTGCATACCTATGATGAATATTTTTGAATGATGCTATGTTTATAGATGTTAAATATGTTTATAATTGATAATAAAATCAAATAGAGTGAGATTGATAGATACTAACTAAGTTGAAGAAGTCAACAAATTTCTAAATTTGTGATGTTGAAAAAGTCAACAATAAACTCCTAAACACAATCAACAACAAATGCCTAAATAATATAAACAAGAATCCATTAGAGGATTTGTTGGACCCATACCTTATAAAAGATTCTTAAGAGCCCACATTGCTTAGAAATGAGACTAGGTGATGCCTTATAAGGCCATAGACACCCTCACCCCATAAGTTAGCTTTTGGGGATGAGATCTGTGGGTCTTTCCGGGATTGGATTGGGCCTAGTATGGGATAGGTCCTATCAATTGGTATAAGAGCAGTTCGATCCGGTAGGTATGCGACTCATGGTGTCTAGAGGGGGCGACCTGGAAAGGAGCGACCTGGTAGGACCCAGAGTGGGCAACTCGGAGTGGGCCGTTAGCACGGGGACAACGATGATTGGAAGGGGTGACCTAGGGTAAGAACGACCTGGGGCTAGAATGGGCTAACCGAAGTGGGCCGTCAGCATAATGGATGTTGCTGCTCTAATGGGGACATTGTTAGGATCCCACATTGTTTAGAAATGGACCGAGTGATGCCTTATAAGGCCATAGGCACCCTCAGTCCATAAGCTAGCTTTTAGAGATGAAATCTATGGTCTTTATGGGATTGGTTTGGGGCTAGTATGAGATAGGTTCCTATCAAGATCCTTATAAAAAAGACCGGATATAGTAGTTGGTGGCGTGATAGACAAGAGAAGCAAGTGGAACGACAATTAAGAAAGTCACGTAATCACAAATATCTAGAGTGAGAAATAGATTGAGGTTTGTGAGATTGTGTGCATTTGTGTGTGAATGATTGATAGATAATCATATATATGAAGTTCAAAAATTTATGTAGGAAGTGATGTATATTTTAAATGAGTTTGGATTAGAACCATGTGTAGTTAAACATATAAAATGTAAATAAAATAATATGTTTTTAGCATTGGTGAAAGACAATCATGGCGTATTTTTGTGTTAATTGAAATCTATAAAAAAATTTAATTGAAAATTTTGGAATTTTTGTATGGAAAGTTAATTTATTGGAATATAATAATTTGGTGAATAACATAACACCATTATTCGCTTCCATTACCGGTTTCAGATATGTTTATGAAATGGATGGACCATCCATTCATATATTTATACGTATTTTTGTTTGGTTTGAAAATATGTTACAAAACCTACTAAGTAATAAGATTTTTGTTAACCAGAAGAGAAGTTTACCCAAAAATACATTTGAATTAATAAAATAAATATGTTGTTTTGAAATCATGAGTTTAATAGATTAATAACATAATTAGTTCTTATTAAATAAGTATAACTCATTTAATCCAATTAACTTAAATTTATTTTTCAATTTAATATTTTATCTATAAATTTTGTATAATTTTAGAGATATACCAAAATTTATTAATAAAATTTTGTTCATAGATTTAGAAATAAGACCAAAATTAATGCTCAAATTTTGAGACAAAAAAAATTTCCCATTTAATTTATAACCATACGAAATTTTAAGGAAAAGTCTCTCATTAAATTGTTGTCACTAAATTAGAGAGCGGCGAATTTTTTTCTCTACATTTAGAGATAAATTAAATTTCATCCATAAATTTAAAAATGAATCATAAATTTATATCTAAAATTTCGTCATTAAATTGATGGACATAAAAAAAATTTACCCTAAAATTTTTGTTTTTAAATTAGAGACGAAACAAAATTTTTGTTTATAAATTTAGTATCAAACAAAAAAATCGTCATAAATTTAAGAATGAACCAAATTTAATCACTAAATTTAAATATTTAAATTAATTCAAAATATTATCCTTAAATATATAGACAAAATTTTGTCCCTAAAATTTTATTTTAAAATTTAAAGACATAACTAAAATTGGCTCATAAATTTTCACAAAATTATGTCCTTAACTCTATATATATATATATATATATATATATAACTAGTGAGTTCAAGTAGTCGCTGGTAACGAGATAATTTACGGATATCCAAAATTCAAATACTTGGATTTTCATATTTGACTTTAGATACAAAATGTAACATCTATTCAAAGTAAATTAAAACTTGGATACCCTCAAATTTTCGAATATAAATCAATGTTAAACTTTAATTTTAATATTAAATGCTCTAACATATATATTAAAACAAAGTTATCTACATTAATAACTTACACAATACATTTAACTCATATAAATGTATTGTGTAAGTTATATATATATAACTAATAGACTGGATTGGCGGAATATCAGAAATACCCTCAAAGGGCTAAATCACTTCAAAAATACCCTTCCCCAAAATAATTATTAAATCCGTAAATTAGACATATACAACTCAATATATTGTTAATGGCATATTGATAATGGCATGGGTCGCTTGGTCGCATATATGCCAAATTAGGGTCGCATGATCGCATATATTGATGAATAGATGCGAACTCGACGAATTTACGGGTTTGGGATGATAAAATGACAAAAACCAATCAAAACAATACATTTACAACGTCAATCAACGGTTAAAACAGATTGTGACCCATGTGTACCTAGTTGAGTTGTGTATAACCAATGCCCGTGTTTCAAAAGTGATAGTAGTGTTTTAAGAACTCGGGGGATGATTAAACAATACATTTAACATTTTCTTCAAATGTCGATATTATTTATATTATTATCTATATTGATTCTAAATTAGACATATACAACTCAATATATTGTTAATGGCATATTGATAATGGCATGGGTCGCTTGGTCGCATATATGCCAAATTAGGGTCGCATGATCGCATATATTGATGAATAGATGCGAACTCGACGAATTTACGGGTTTGGGATGATAAAATGACAAAAACCAATCAAAACAATACATTTACAACGTCAATCAACGGTTAAAACAGATTGTGACCCATGTGTACCTAGTTGAGTTGTGTATAACCAATGCCCGTGTTTCAAAAGTGATAGTAGTGTTTTAAGAACTCGGGGGATGATTAAACAATACATTTAACATTTTCTTCAAATGTCGATATTATTTATATTATTATCTATATTGATTCTAAATTAGACATATACAACTCAATATATTGTTAATGGCATATTGATAATGGCATGGGTCGCTTGGTCGCATATATGCCAAATTAGGGTCGCATGATCGCATATATTGATGAATAGATGCGAACTCGACGAATTTACGGGTTTGGGATGATAAAATGACAAAAACCAATCAAAACAATACATTTACAACGTCAATCAACGGTTAAAACAGATTGTGACCCATGTGTACCTAGTTGAGTTGTGTATAACCAATGCCCGTGTTTCAAAAGTGATAGTAGTGTTTTAAGAACTCGGGGGATGATTAAACAATACATTTAACATTTTCTTCAAATGTCGATATTATTTATATTATTATCTATATTGATTCTAAATTAGACATATACAACTCAATATATTGTTAATGGCATATTGATAATGGCATGGGTCGCTTGGTCGCATATATGCCAAATTAGGGTCGCATGATCGCATATATTGATGAATAGATGCGAACTCGACGAATTTACGGGTTTGGGATGATAAAATGACAAAAACCAATCAAAACAATACATTTACAACGTCAATCAACGGTTAAAACAGATTGTGACCCATGTGTACCTAGTTGAGTTGTGTATAACCAATGCCCGTGTTTCAAAAGTGATAGTAGTGTTTTAAGAACTCGGGGGATGATTAAACAATACATTTAACATTTTCTTCAAATGTCGATATTATTTATATTATTATCTATATTGATTCTAAATTAGACATATACAACTCAATATATTGTTAATGGCATATTGATAATGGCATGGGTCGCTTGGTCGCATATATGCCAAATTAGGGTCGCATGATCGCATATATTGATGAATAGATGCGAACTCGACGAATTTACGGGTTTGGGATGATAAAATGACAAAAACCAATCAAAACAATACATTTACAACGTCAATCAACGGTTAAAACAGATTGTGACCCATGTGTACCTAGTTGAGTTGTGTATAACCAATGCCCGTGTTTCAAAAGTGATAGTAGTGTTTTAAGAACTCGGGGGATGATTAAACAATACATTTAACATTTTCTTCAAATGTCGATATTATTTATATTATTATCTATATTGATTCTAAATTAGACATATACAACTCAATATATTGTTAATGGCATATTGATAATGGCATGGGTCGCTTGGTCGCATATATGCCAAATTAGGGTCGCATGATCGCATATATTGATGAATAGATGCGAACTCGACGAATTTACGGGTTTGGGATGATAAAATGACAAAAACCAATCAAAACAATACATTTACAACGTCAATCAACGGTTAAAACAGATTGTGACCCATGTGTACCTAGTTGAGTTGTGTATAACCAATGCCCGTGTTTCAAAAGTGATAGTAGTGTTTTAAGAACTCGGGGGATGATTAAACAATACATTTAACATTTTCTTCAAATGTCGATATTATTTATATTATTATCTATATTGATTCTAAATTAGACATATACAACTCAATATATTGTTAATGGCATATTGATAATGGCATGGGTCGCTTGGTCGCATATATGCCAAATTAGGGTCGCATGATCGCATATATTGATGAATAGATGCGAACTCGACGAATTTACGGGTTTGGGATGATAAAATGACAAAAACCAATCAAAACAATACATTTACAACGTCAATCAACGGTTAAAACAGATTGTGACCCATGTGTACCTAGTTGAGTTGTGTATAACCAATGCCCGTGTTTCAAAAGTGATAGTAGTGTTTTAAGAACTCGGGGGATGATTAAACAATACATTTAACATTTTCTTCAAATGTCGATATTATTTATATTATTATCTATATTGATTCTAAATTAGACATATACAACTCAATATATTGTTAATGGCATATTGATAATGGCATGGGTCGCTTGGTCGCATATATGCCAAATTAGGGTCGCATGATCGCATATATTGATGAATAGATGCGAACTCGACGAATTTACGGGTTTGGGATGATAAAATGACAAAAACCAATCAAAACAATACATTTACAACGTCAATCAACGGTTAAAACAGATTGTGACCCATGTGTACCTAGTTGAGTTGTGTATAACCAATGCCCGTGTTTCAAAAGTGATAGTAGTGTTTTAAGAACTCGGGGGATGATTAAACAATACATTTAACATTTTCTTCAAATGTCGATATTATTTATATTATTATCTATATTGATTCTAAATTAGACATATACAACTCAAATATATTGTTAATGGCATATTGATAATGGCATGGGTCGCTTGGTCGCATATATGCCAAATTAGGGTCGCATGATCGCATATATTGATGAATAGATGCGAACTCGACGAATTTACGGGTTTGGGATGATAAAATGACAAAAACCAATCAAAACAATACATTTACAACGTCAATCAACGGTTAAAACAGATTGTGACCCATGTGTACCTAGTTGAGTTGTGTATAACCAATGCCCGTGTTTCAAAAGTGATAGTAGTGTTTTAAGAACTCGGGGGATGATTAAACAATACATTTAACATTTTCTTCAAATGTCGATATTATTTATATTATTATCTATATTGATTCTAAATTAGACATATACAACTCAAATATATTGTTAATGGCATATTGATAATGGCATGGGTCGCTTGGTCGCATATATGCCAAATTAGGGTCGCATGATCGCATATATTGATGAATAGATGCGAACTCGACGAATTTACGGGTTTGGGATGATAAAATGACAAAAACCAATCAAACAATACATTTACAACGTCAAACTAATGAATTCCAAATTAGGCATGCGTCGCATGGGTCGCATGATCGCATATATTGATGAATAGATGCGAACTCGACGAATTTACGGGTTTGGGATGATAAAATGACAAAAACCAATCAAAACAATACATTTACAACGTCAATCAATGGTTAAAACAGATTGTGACCCATGTGTACCTAGTTGAGTTGTGTATAACCAATGCCCGTGTTTCAAAAGTGATAGTAGTGTTTTAAGAACTCGGGGGATGATTAAACAATACATTTAACATTTTCTTCAAATGTCGATATTATTTATATTATTATCTATATTGATTCTAAATTAGACATATACAACTCAATATATTGTTAATGGCATATTGATAATGGCATGGGTCGCTTGGTCGCATATATGCCAAATTAGGGTCGCATGATCGCATATATTGATGAATAGATGCGAACTCGACGAATTTACGGGTTTGGGATGATAAAATGACAAAAACCAATCAAACAATACATTTACAACGTCAAACTAATGAATTCCAAATTAGGCATGCGTCGCATGGGTCGCATGATCGCATATATTGATGAATAGATGCGAACTCGACGAATTTACGGGTTTGGGATGATAAAATGACAAAAACCAATCAAACAATACATTTACAACGTCAAACTAATGAATTCCAAATTAGGGTCGCTGCGTCGCATGGGTCGCATGATCGCATATATTGATGAATAGATGCGAACTCGACGAATTTACGGGTTTGGGATGATAAAATGACAAAAACCAATCAAACAATACATTTACAACGTCAAACTAATGAATTCCAAATTAGGGTCGCATGGGTCGCATGGTCGCATGTATTGATGAATAGATGCGAACTCGGCGAATTTACGGGTTTAAGATGATAAAATGACAAAATCCAATCAAACAATACATTTACAACGTCAAATTAATGAATTCCAAATTAGGGTCGCATGGGTCGCATGATCGCATATATTGATGAATAGATGCGAACTCGACGAATTTACGGGTTTGGGATGATAAAATGACAAAAACCAATCAAAACAATACATTTACAACGTCAATCAACGGTTAAAACAGATTGTGACCCATGTGTACCTAGTTGAGTTGTGTATAACCAATGCCCGTGTTTCAAAAGTGATAGTAGTGTTTTAAGAACTCGGGGGATGATTAAACAATACATTTAACATTTTCTTCAAATGTCGATATTATTTATATTATTATCTATATTGATTCTAAATTAGACATATACAACTCAAATATATTGTTAATGGCATATTGATAATGGCATGGGTCGCTTGGTCGCATATATGCCAAATTAGGGTCGCATGATCGCATATATTGATGAATAGATGCGAACTCGACGAATTTACGGGTTTAGGATGATAAAATGACAAAAACCAATCAAAACAATACATTTACAAAGATTCTAAATCAACACAATACATTTACAAATATTCTAAATCAAAACAATACATTTACAAATATTCTAGAAATGACAAAAACCAATCAAAACAATACATTTACAATGTCAATCAACGGTTAAAACAGATTGTGACCCATGTGTACCTAGTTGAGTTGTGTATAACCAATGCCCGTGTTTCGAAAGTGATAGTAGTGTTTTAAGAACTTGGGGGATGATTAAACAATACATTTAACATTTTCTTCAAATGTCGATATTATTTATATTATTATCTATATTGATTCTAAATTAGACATATACAACTCAAATATATTGTTAATGGCATATTGATAATGGCATGGGTCGCTTGGTCGCATATATGCCAAATTAGGGTCGCATGGGTCGCATATATTGATGAATAGATGCGAACTCGACGAATTTACGGGTTTAGGATGATAAAATGACAAAAACCAATCAAACCAATACATTTACAAAGATTCCAAATCAAAACAATACATTTACAAAGTCAATCAAAGATTCTGCACGCATTCTATTTCCACTGGAGAAATAGTTCATTGAGGGTCGCATGGGTCGCATGAGTTCACTGGAGAAATATTACATTAGCAGAGAGTGACCAAACACCGTCACCTAAGCCATCTCCTGCCATGTGTTTCGTTTTCCAGTGAACATTTGAAGAGTGACCCAACACCGTCACCTAACTCATCCCCGCAACTCGTCAGTGACTGCATAGACCCTGAGTCCGCCGATTACCAAGACCTTGAGTAACACATAGACAGTACGATGCCCTGCGTTGACAATGGTGACTGCGCCACGCAGGTCACAAAGGTAAAAAAGATTTTTCATAGAAATATGGGTTAGATACGCATACTAAGAGAAGAGACGTAGACGTTAACTTATATACATGGGTCGGAAGGGTCACATGGGTTGGCAGACAGGAGTCACATGGGTCGGCAGACAGGAGTCACATGGGTCGGTAGACAGGAGTCACATGGGTCGGAAGAAAAGATTCGGACTGCAAAACGACAAGTCCATGGGTAGGAAGGGTCACATGGGTCGCATGGGTCACATTGGTGGCAAGACAGGAGTCTGACATCAAAACGACAAGTCGCACCGAGTCGCATAGGTCGCATGAGTCGAACAAGGGTATTATGTGGTCGCATGAGTCGTCCATGGGTTACAAAGGTCACAAAGAGTTGTGTATAACCAATGCCCGTGTTTCAAAAGTGATAGTAGTGTTTTAAGAACTCGGGGGATGATTAAACAATACATTTAACATTTTCTTCAAATGTCGATATTATTTATATTATTATCTATATTGATTCTAACTTAGACATATACAACTCAATATATTGTTAATGGCATATTGATAATGGCATGGGTCGCTTGGTCGCATATATGCCAAATTAGGGTCGTATGATCGCATATATTGATGAATAGATGCGAACTCGACGAATTTACGGGTTTAGGATGATAAAATGACAAAAACCAATCAAAACAATACATTTACAAAGATTCTAAATCACAATACATTTACAAAGATTCTAAATCAAAACAATACATTTACAAAGATTCCAAATCAAAACAATACATTTACAAAGATTCCAAATCAAAACAATACATTTACAAAGATTCTAAATCACAATACATTTACAAAGATTCTAAATCAAAACAATACATTTACAAATATTCTAAATCAAAACAATACATTTACAAAGATTCTAAATCAAAACAATGTTGAGAAAAATGACCAACAACTCTTCCCTAGTCTCAAGGAGCCGACCTTTTTTAGGAGCCGACCTTTTTTTATGGATGGTGGTTACCGAGAGCTCACCTATAAAAGGCAACCGAGAGCTTAAGAAAAATCATTCAAAAAATAGTTCATTGAGGGTCGCATGGGTGCTTAATTATTTTTCCTAACAAACAATACATTTACAAAGTCAATCAAATATTCTGCACGCATTCTATTTCCACTGGAGAAATAGTTCATTGAGGGTCGCATGGGTGCTTAATTATTTTTCCTAACAAACAATACATTTACAAAGTCAATCAAAGATTCTGCACGCATTCTATTTCCACTGGAGAAATAGTTCATTGAGGGTCGCATGGGTCGCATGAGTTCACTGGAGAAATATTACATTAGCAGAGAGTGACCAAACACCGTCACCTGAGCCATCTCCTGCCATGTGTTTCGTTTTCCAGTGAACATTTGAAGAGTGACCCAACACCGTCACCTAAGTCACCCCCGCAACTCGTCAGTGACTGCATAGACCCTGAGTCTGCCGATTACCAAGACCTTGAGTAACACATAGACATCACGATGCCCTGCGTCGACAATGGTGACTGCGCCACGCAGGTCACAAAGGTAAAAAAGATTTTTCATAGAAATATGGGTTAGATACGCATACTAAGAGAAGAGACGTAGACGTTAACTTATATACATGGGTCGGAAGGGTCACATGGGTCGGCAGACAGGAGTCACATGGGTCGGAAGAAAAGATTCGGACTACAAAACGACAAGTCCATGGGTAGGAAGGGTCACATGGGCCGCATGGGTCACATTGGTGGCAAAACGACAAGGCGCACCGAGTCTGACAGCAAAACGACAAGTCACACCGAGTCGCATAGGTCGCATGAGTCGAACAAGGGTATTATGTGGTCGCATGAGTCGTCCATGGGTTACAAAGGTCATAAAAGTTATTCTGATGATATTCTATGAGATATTCTGGATATTTTCTGATATCTTATTTAAATCTGGAATATTTTCGAAGATTGTATAATATTATGCGATATTATATTTCCTTTTCCGTATAATATTTTCGAAGATTGTATATTGATTCGACTTCTTTCATAATCTTACGAACAATAGATGCAAAATAAGACATTTTCAATGTTTAAATATTGATTACATAAGGTCTCAAAGGTCACAAGAGTTACATAAGGTTACATAAGATCTCAAAGGTCACACCGGTTAAAAAAAGGAAAGAAAAAAGTTGAAGAAAAAGAATCTGGACGAGAAAGAAAAAGGCAAAGCACGAAAAAGAAGAAGGCAAAGCACGAGAAAGAAGAAGGAAAAGTACAAGAAAAAAAAGGAAAGAAAAAAAGGTCAAATTTGCTGAAGATTAATGACTCTTTCACCGCAAGAAATGCTCCATTGACATTTCGGGCTTTGAGTCATGTACCGTGAGTTCCACGGTAGCAAATGACCTCCAACCGTGACCTTAGGTAACGCGGATAGAGCTAGATGCCTGAGTCCGCCGATTACCAAGACCTTATGTAGTGCAGATACATCACAAAGTACTCCATCCATGTTGTAAGTACTTGTGTGTATCTGCATACAGACTGAGTCCGACGATTACCAAGACATTGAGTAACAAATAGACAGCACGATGCCCTGGGTCGACCATGTGACCTTAACGGTCACAAAGTTAACAAGGATTTTTCAGAGAATTAGACGTTAGAAATCGCCCTTTTGGGAGAATGAAAGACTCGAAACAAGAGATGATTTGGTGCTTGTTGTTGTAGCTTGCCTCCTCTATTTATAACGAAAAATAAATGGACTCCTAAAATCCAGAAAGACAATAAATACAAAGAATGACCAAGGTGCATGTACTGACACATTAAAGAACCTTTAATATAGGTCTTCAATGTGGCATTGGTAAAATAAAAAGCATAGCTAGAACCTGGAAAAGGCAGTGTAGTCTGACATTGAAAAGACTAGTCGGAAGGGTCGCAATGGTCGGAAGGGTCGCAATGGTCAAAAGGGTCGCAATGGTCGGAGGGGTCGCACGGGTCCAACATATTTTGATTTGAGCTGTATTTTCAAATTTTATTCATATTATGTGTAAATAATTTGTAAATAATAAATTAGTATCGCAGGGGTCTAAGGGTCGCAGAAGGACAAGGGTCGCAGGGGTCCAAGGGTCGCAGAGGAACAAGGGTCGCAGAGGGACAAGAGTCGCAGGGGTCCAAGGGTCGCAGAGGAACAAGGGTCGAAGAGGGACAAGGGTCGCAGGGGTCCAAGGGTCGCAGAGGAACAAGGGTCGCAGAGGGACAATGGTCGCAGGGTCAAACTGGATCGCTGGGTCAAACTGGGTCGTAAAGTCGCAGAGATATTTTGGGAATATCAACATTTATACGGGTACTTTTGAAGTTAGAAATATTTTCTTTTTCGGGAAGGGTATTTTTGAACTGTTTTAGCCCTACGAGGATATTTTTGAAGTTACCCCGACTGGATTTAACCTAACAATTAATATATATAATCCATTTAATATTAGACCGATGGACATGTGTACAAACAAAGAGGAGCATGGAATACAAGTTATGGGTCTTGTATATTTGAATTATAATCTTATTCAAATTCAATGTTATTGGAAATACAAAGTAAAGAGAGCCATTAAATTGACAATGTGGTAAATGCACCTACAACAACACATCAATTAACCATACACTTGTCCACCTCATCTCTTATCATATTTCTGCTCTAAAGAACCACACAACCTTCAAAGCTGCACGAATTCGGAAAACTTATAATACAAAGCAAAATATAACTTACCCTGAACTTCAAAAGCATCCTCCACTCTGGACATGTCCTAATCTTTGTGTAGCTCGGCTAAGCAGTAACTCCTTTTTGCTATCTGAAGGTAATAATCTGCAAATTGCATAAAATGTGAGAGAGAGAGAGAGAGAGAGAGAGAGAGAGAGAGAGAGAGAGAGATTCTCTATCATAGGATGTGTCAATGATTTGGCTAGAAGTCCTCATTTCCTCAGAACTACAGAGAGGAAATATCACAGTTGGAGGCATCATGCATTTCCATACACAACAGATTTGTTGCATGATTAACTATTACTGGCTTTGAAGATCAGTTAAACAAACCAACGGGTCTTTCTAAATTCTCTCATTTAAGAGATTACAGTGCACGTAGTAATTGCAGACTCAAAATTGCTGCCAAGTCATTACACACGTCTTCTTCAGGGCAGATGCTTTTGTCCATGAAGCTGATAGTTCCTCAGCTCATATGCGTTTCAAACCATTTAAAGATATGCTCAGACTGCAAGCTTGTCATTTCATGATATCCAAAAGCAAGATTTAGTTCCTCTTCGACATGAGTAAACAAACTCTTATCCAAGGGGATTTTGTAGTCACGGAGAGCTTCTTTCCAGCGTGTCCTCCTTCCATCACGCTTCATGTATCCCTTCTCATCAATAAAGCCCTTTTCTTGAAATGACTTGAACAACTTGGCAGATATAGTCTGATCAAGACCAGGAATCCTATCAGCCAAGAACTTTGGTGAAAGTGGTAGGTCCAAGCATTCAATCTCCTCAACATCAATGCCTTGTATTTTGAGACCTTCTATGTATTCTCTTATCTTTTGTTGTCTGTATACATCTTTGGGCATGTGCAAAAAAAGGGTTGGCGGGTAACGTTTTGTGATACTAATTCGATCAAAAACCCCTTCTGCAATCATAAGCACAATGCTACTGAATTGCATGTCTTTGGCAAGGGAAGAAACAAAGTAACCACCTGACGAAGCCCCTAAAGCAACAAGAGGAAGCCTTTCAAGCTTGTGCCTCTGAATCCATGCTTTTATTATGTTTTGGACAATCAATCTTTCTTCCCCAAATGTCCAGCATCTTCCAGCACTAGATACAGCTATAACAGCAAATCTTCGAGATAGAGCGTGGAGGACAAGCTGTGTCTCCTCCGGGAGACCAATACATTTTGGGCATTTCGGAGATCTATCCCAAAAGTCGGTAGCCCTTCTTTGACACCCATGAGCGATAAACAGAACCGCTTTCGGTGAGCTTGGTATCTGCCATATCACATCTGTCCCGTTCTGATAATCAACAGTCGGATGAAATTGTACTCGGGGCTTGATACTGCTCAAACTCTGATTCGCCTGTCGAAATGTTGCGGTGTGGTTCGTGCCACTGAAGCTAAATAACAAAACTGCAACGATAAAGATCCCAACAAGCAAGATAACTGCTACTTGAGGCCCATAGAGTCCTTTCGCTCTGTTTCCACGCTTCAGCATCAGAGCCAAAGGGAAAGCCTAAATCTCACAATTCAAGGAAATTCTGAAAGCAAAACAGCAAAAGAGTATATTATCAGGAACCTCAAATCTCTTTAAGAATGAATCAAACAAAAAGATCATAATAAACATCGTTGACCTTCTTGATAAATGATCATATCTCAAATCCCTTTTGCAGCATTAATCACTACCAAAGAAATGCTAACGCCAAATTACAGGCATCCAACTAAATTCTCTCATTCATAGGCCGTGAACATCGTAATCTAACACAAATCAGGCAAACAAAACAAACCCATCAAAGGGAATTTCGTATAATTCATGAAAATTTTACCTGAAGGGAAAACTTCACGAGGGAAAGGATCTAGGACCAGGATTTCAATGTCCCAGTAGTGGCTTTTCGCGGCATCCAAACGGGAGCTATTCTAGATAAAATCGCAAGTACCGAAGACCTGGAATGGAAGCATTTGGTGACGAGTCACAAGAACACCGGCGAGTGACAATCACGCGAATTGTAAACACTGTCTCGTTTCCCAATTCTAGCTGATTATGCTGCGTTGTTCTGGTTATCTGGAAACACCACTCCGTCTAGAGTTTTCTATAGCAGAGTTCCTGCCGTTTTGTACAGCAGATTGAAAACGGTAATTCTTCACGGTGCTTCTTCTCCAAAATGAATAAATAATATTGTTAATTAAATAGAAAAACAGCATATCCCTCTAAAAACACTTTAAAAATACCCTTTTTAACTTAAAAAATACCCATATAAATATTGATATTCCCAAAATACCTTTGCGACTTTACGACCCAATTCGACCCAGCGACCAAGTTTGACCCTGCGACCCCTGTCCCTCTGTGACCCTTGTTTTTCTGCGATCCTTGGACCCCTGCGACCCTTGTCCCTCTTCGACCCTTGTTCCTCTGCGACCCTTAGACCCCTGCGACCCTTGTTCCTCTGCCACCCTTGTTCCTGTGCGACCCTTGTCCCTCTGTGACCCTTGTTTCTCTGCGACCCTTGGAGCCCTGCGACCCTTGTCCTTCTGCGACCCTTGGACCCCTGCGATATTAATTTATTATTTACAATTATTTACATATAATATGAATAAAATTTCGAAAATACAGCTCAAATCAAAATATGTTGGACCCGTGCGACCCTTCCGACCATTGCGACCCTTCCGACCATTTCGACCCTTTCGACTAGTCTTTTCAATGTCAGACTACTGCTTTTTTCAGGTTCTAGCTATGCTTTTTATTTTACCAATGCCACATTGAAATTATTGTCTTTCTGGATTGTAGGAGTCCATTTATTTTTCGTTATAAATAGAGGAGGCAAGCTACAACAACAAGCACCAAATCATCTCTTGTTTCGAGTCTTTCATTCTCCCAAAAGGGCGATTTCTAACGTCTAATTCTCTGAAAAATCCTTGTTAACTTTGTGACCGTTAAGGTCACATGGTCGACCCAGGGCATCGTGCTGTCTATTTGTTACTCAATGTCTTGGTAATCGTCGGACTCAGTCTGTTTGCAGATACACACAAGTACTTACAACATGGATGGAATACTTTGTGATGTATCTGCACTACATAAGGTCTTGGTAATCGGCGGATTCAGGCATCAAGCTCTATCCGCGTTACCTAAGGTCACGGTTGGAGGTCATTTGCTACCATGGAACTCACCATACATGACTCAAAGCCCGAAATGTCAATGAAACATTTCTTGTGGGGAACGAGTCATTAATCTTCGGCAAATTTGACCACATAAGACCCTTGTACGACTCATGCGACCCTATATGACCACATATGACCCATGGATGACTCATGCGACCACATATGACCCATGAACGACTCATGCGACCAAACATTACCCATGGACGACTCATGCGACCAAACATTACCCATGGACGACTCATGCGACCAAACATTACCCATGGACGACTCATGCGACCAAACATTACCCATGGACGACTCATGCGACCAAACATTACCCATGGACGACTCATGCGACCAAACATTACCCATGGACGACTCATGCGACCAAACATTACCCATGGACGACTCATGCGACCAAACATTACCCATGGACGACTCATGCGACCAAAGATTACCCATGGACGACTCATGCGACCAAAGATTACCCATGGACGACTCATGCGACCAAAGATTACCCATGGACGACTCATGCGACCAAATATGACCCTTGGACGACTCATGCCACCCTATAAGACCCTTGTACGACTCATGCGACCCTATATGACCACATATGACCCATGGATGACTCATGCGACCACATATGATCCATGGACGACTATGCGACCACATATGACCCATGGACGACTCATGCGACCAAACATTACCCATGGACGATTCATGCGACCAAATATGACCCTTGGACGAATCATGCGACCCTAACAATAGTAAATCCACAAAAACATCGATACTAACAATAATACATTCTATTGAGTAATAGTAAAAAACCAACCAAAAACAAACATGAATTTTGTTGTTCAAATGAAGTTCAACCAAATACAACAGAATTCAATCTATGAAGATTATAGGGGCAAGCAGTAGACAAGGTTTATCATCGAGAATGGCGTCCAGTTCGACTTTGAGGGTACAACCGACGTTAAAGCCATTATCTTGACAAAACTTTGTCCAACCCCTGGTGATGCTAGCGCCATTGCGTTTCACGGGCCTTAGATGTGCCTCCCAAATGTCTGTGTAATTTGTTATCAGATCAACCTTACTTCGTCTACCGCAAAGACCATTCGACCTCGCAAACTCTATCGGAAGTGTCTGCGATAACCCAATAAATTTACAACAACGTCAAACTAATGCATATACGAACAGATTTGATGAATCGAATAAATCGGTTTGAGTTCACTTACCACTGCATCTACGGCCAGATTTGAACGCGTGACTGGTACCGTGAAAATCCTCTCTTCAGAAGAAGATGACCCTGACATCGAATCGCCGTCACCAGTCGTTTACATTTTCAGCAATATGATGATGATGATGATGAGAGTTAGAGAGAGAGTGAATGTCGTTATTATAAAAAAGAAAACGGCTGGAATACGAATCGCCGTCAGATGGAATTCGAAAAGTTTTTTCAAATTTTGGTGAAAAGTTCGGCGGGAATTCTGGTGAAAATGAAATAATTCCAAATTAGGGTCGCATGCGTCGCATGGGTCGCTGTATTGATGAATAGATGCGAACTCGACGAATTTACGGGTTTGGGATGATAAAATGACAAAAACCAATCAAACAATACATGTACAACGTCAAACTAATGAATTCCAAATGAGGGTCGCATGGGTCGCATGGTCGAATATATTGATGAATAGATGCGAACTCGACGAATTTACGGGTTT
>CM071862.1:4611395-4647226 GCA_036759665.1 Gynandropsis gynandra
TCGCCAACTTCAAATTGTTCCCTCTCAAGTTCGAAATCACTTATTTCTTTCTTGCTATCAACTTTTAAACAGGTTTCACGGCGAAAAACTGTTCGGCTTTCTCGTTTTCGGCAGTTTTTCACGTCGAAAAACTGTCGAACTTCCATTTTTCCACGTTCGAACATTAAGGGCAAATTTGTCTTTTCTTCAGTTTTTATTTTTCGGATTTAATAATTATTTTGGGGAAGGGTATTTTTGAAGTGGTTTAGCCCTATGAGGGTATTTCTGATATTCCGCCCTCTAAAAAATATTGTTTAGTTTTATTTTCTTTGATTTTGGTTTTTATCTGATTTTCTTTTCGAATTTTAGTTTTCATTTTATTCTTCTTTTAACTATAAAAAATCTGTCTAAAAATTTTTTCGTTAATTATTCATTAATCCACACGATTTTAACCCAATAATGACTTTAATTTTGACCTGAATTTGACTCAATTTTGACTCGATTTTAACCCGAATTTTTATTTAATTTCAACCCGAATTTTAACAATAAATCATGTTAATTATTCAATTTAATCGATTTACTTGATTTAATTGATTTCCAGTAAAATTGAGAACGATTTTTTACTTGAAATCAATTAAACGGTTTGATTAACTCGATTTGATCCGATTCGATACAATTAACAAAATCGTATTCAAGTATGATTTAAAATTAATTAAATCGAATACATAACTTGATTTTGATGAAATTATCTAAAAATTAATATTTATTGTTTATATGTATAGTAAATTCACATTTGATTTACTAAAATGTAACATTTAAAATTAAATCGGGTCAAAATTAAGTACAAGTTCGAATTAAAATTGAGTCAAAATTGGGGTCAAAATTGGGTCAAAATTAGATCAGATTCGGGTCAAAATCGGGGCAAATCGATTAACACGATTTGATCCAATTGGGATATAATTAACAAAATCGTATTCAACTTTGACTCAAAGTCAATTAAATTGAATATTTAACTTGATTTATTGTTGATATTCGGTTAAAATTAAGTAAATTTCGAGTCAAAATTAAGTAAAATTCGGGTTAAAATCGAGTCAAAATTGAGGTCACAATTTAGGTCAAAATTGGATCAATTTCGGGTTAAAATTATTTCAAAATTAGGGTCAAATTTGGATAAAAATTGGGTCGGATTCGGATCAAATTTGGATAAAAATTGGGTCAGATTCGGGTCAAATTTTGACTCGATTTTAACCCTGATTGTGTCCCCAATTTTGACTCGATTTTAACCCGAAATCGGTCCAATTTTGACCCAATTTTGACCTCAGTTTGGACTCGATTTAAACCGAACTTTTACTTAATTTTGATCTGATTTAATTTAATTGTGTTATTTTAGTAAATTAGATATGAATTTACTACACACATAAAAAAATAAATGTTAATTTTTAGATAATTTCATAAAAATCAAGTTACTTATTCGATTTAATTAATTTCAAATCAAAATTGAATACGATTTTGTTAATTGTATCAAAATAGGATCAAATCGAGTTAATCAAACCGTTTAATTGATTTCAAGTAAAATATCATACTCAATTTTACTCGAAATCAATTAAATCAAGTAAATCGATTAAATTGAATATTTAACTTGGTTTATTGTTAAAATTCAGGTTAAAATTAAGTTAAAATTCGGATCAAAATTAAGTATAAATTTGGGTTAAAATCGAGTCAAAATTTGGTAAAAATGTGTCAAATTCGGATCAAAATTAAAATCAAATTCGGGTCGGTTAACGATACTTAACGGATAAATAATGGAGGGAGTTTTAAGCCGATTTTTTATAGTTGATGATGGAATAAGATGAAAACTAAAAATCAAAAGAAAAATCGAATGAAAATCAAAATAAAAAAATAAAACTAAAATAGTATTTTCGAGGAGAATAGACCGTTTTTCCTTGTTAAATCCTTTCGTACGGAACCTTAATATCTCCATAAGTAGCGCACCATAAGCCCCATGTGCTCTCCCCACTGAATCCTTGCTTATTGCCGCCTTTTCGCAGTAGTGTGACGTGTGGATGACAAAAGTGGGTGTTTGATAGGGCTGGGCAAATTACCCGGAGAACCCGTCCTGATCCGATACCCATCGCGAACCCGCGAAAAATTGCTCGAACCCGCGGGTTCGGGTAATGAAATCTCATTATCCACGAGTTCGGATTCGGGTTCTAAAATAATTTATCCCTCTCGCAGTAGCATCTCCATTCTCTCTCGTCTTCCTCTCGTAGCAGCACCTCTGCCAAACTGACCAGCGATGCTCACTTCGGCTCCCTCACTTCGTCTCCCTCTCTTCGTCTCCCTCTCTTCGTTCGACCCAACTCTCTTCGTCTCCATCACCGCTCCTTGACTTTGTCTCCCTCTCTGCAATTCTCTTCCAAACGCAACTCTCTTCGCCTCCTTTAATGTCGGTCGTTTACATTCGGGTTCGGGTATCCGCAGGTACCCGGTGCATTTGGCGAGTACCCGAGCCCCGGGTATCCGAGCTCTTCGGGTTCGGGTTCGGGTACAAAAATGACTACCCGTTCGGGTTCGAGTTCGGGTTCGGGTTCGGGTACCCTCAAAAATCCGGGTACCCGACACGTGCCCAGCCTTTGATGGTTTATTTTCAATCAAATTTAGGCTATATGAGTAAGAAAATTTCAATTCAATTCAGATTATCAAAATTCATAGGTAATATAGATTAATATGCAAGTCATATATTATTTCGAAAAAAATAAAAATAAAATCTCAAAAATATAAAAATAAAATAAAAATAATTTAAAATTATAAAAAATAACATTTTAATTTCAAAAATATGTTAGGATAAAGATTATTTTTCTCTAAAATAACTGCAACAAAATATAATTAATTTTAAAAATAATAAATTTTTAAACGGCTTAATTGGGAGTTTGGGTCGCCAAAAATTTCAGATCGAATGAATTTACCACAATGTGGTCTGAATTACATAAGGCCATTTCTGTAATTTGGCATATACGTATATTAACCATGATGTTTGCGTGTGTGTGAGAGAGTGGAAGAGAAGCAACGAGTGGCTCGGAGTTATGGGGGAGGGTGTTGTAATAGTTTGTTTTGGATTCATGGAACTTGAGAGGAAGGGTGTGAAATTAAGAGAAGGTTTGGAGGTATGAAGTAATGCATCTTTGTGTGAACAATAGAATTGCACTGAAATCCCTTTTTTTGTATTGATGAACCTCGGGTGCCTTTTATAGTGGCTTACAATGAAAAAAAGTGACTCAAATGTGAAACGTCAGAATAGAAAACCACTAAGACCCACTAACCAACTAAACAACTAAACCACTTGATTCGGTAAACAATAGAAACAACACAGAAACAAAGACACGACAAGAAACAAAGTAACTGACTTCCAATAAACCCTCCCTTGAACTTAACTCTCTCAGACATTAAGTTCACTTAGTGTGATCATCCCAAACGTTGGCCTTTTGAAAGGAAGCCAAATTCAATGGTTTAGTCATCATATCCGCGAGCTACACCTCGGTGTTGTAGTGAACAAGTTTGATGATTCCTTGTTTAGTTAAGTCTCTCAGAAAATGATAACGTACCCTTATGTGCTTGGACCTTCTGTGCATGACCGCGTTCTTAGATAATATGATCGTTGAGGTATTATCACATAATATCACCATTTCTTCAGTTTGTTCATGATCAATCTCCTTTAGTATCTTCCTCATCCAGATGGCCTGACACGTACAAGTTACTGTTGTAACGTGTTCTGCTTCTGTGGTAGAAAGTGTTACTACAGGCTTCTTGTGAGAAGACCAAACCACAATTCATCCACTCATCATGAACACATAACCCGATGTGCTCTTGCTATCATCAAGATCGCCTGCATAGTCGCTGTCTGTATAAGCCACCAAGTCACTCGTTGATCCACGTTTGTACCAAATCCCACACTCCATCGTTCCTTTGAGATACCGTAGAACTCTCTTTGCTACCACGAGATGTAACCGAGTGGGAGATGCCATAAAATGACTGATAAGACATACCACAAACATTAGATCAGGCCGTGTAGCAGTGAGATACATCAAACTCCCCACCATTTATTTGTACGGTGTTGGATCAACCTTTACACCGGCTTCATCTCGACCAATCTTTTATCGGATTACAGACAGGGTTGTGGTGTTGCATTCCAAACCCATCAATTACCTCAGCAGCATACTTTCTTTGACATATGAAGATTCCTTCTTCGGATTTCTGTATTACTTCGATGCCAAGAAAGTACCTCATTTTTCCCGAATCAGTCATATCGAGCTCTCGTTTCATGGAACACGTGAACTCTTCTAACAATTCATCATTATTTCCCATAAACAACAAATCATCAACATAAATGCTCACAATCAGAATATTACCTCCAATTCTTGATGAACACAGTTTGTTCATTTGGACTGCTTGTGAACCCTTCATTGATGAAATAGGCTTCTACGCGACTAAACCAAGCTCATGGTGCTTTTTTTAGTCCATAGAGAGCTTTGTGCAGCTTGTAGACCATCCCTTTCTTTTCAGCAAATATATAACCTTGAGGTTGCTCCATGTATACATCCTCCTCTAGCTCTCCATGTAAGAAAGCAGATTTCACGTCTAATTGATAGACTTCCTGATGTGCAAACTATCAAGCAATAAAATGCCTAATGTTCACTTACTGCAAGAGTACGGATCGATGTAATACAAGGGTCAAACTCTAGGGACTAATGCAACCTAAGCTAAGAATACAACTAAATTAAGACGGATCGAATTGATTGTGATGTGGGGTAAATTTGGACAATGGTAAAATTAAATATGACATCGATGGGGAGACACAAAAAACTTGACAATGAAGAATACTACGGGTTTTGGGTTACCGGGATTCGTAAGGGTGCATCAAACAAAGAATCTTGAACCTAACGAATTATCTTGATAACGGGGAATTCATTCTCATGAATAGGGAATGATTCTCTCGAAACCTAAACCCCCTAACCACAACAACGTGCAATCCTACCTCCCGACGACGATTAACTTGTGATTACGGTAGCATTAAGCGTGCAATCCTAATTCCTAAGTCGATTATCCGACCGACTATCATTATTCGAACTTAATCAAAAATCAACGATTCCGGGTTCATAATCTAACCTCCTGGTTAAACACGAATTGCTAAGTTACTGAGAGGCCATCACAAGTATAAAATGTTTACGATGTTGATTGTAAAACCGAAATACAAGAAAACTTCGAAAGGTCTAAGCATTAAGCATAACTACAAGCATCCGTTACAAATCTGGCATCCCCAACTCATAGCTAGAGGCTTAGTCACTCATGGATTCTACTGTAATAGAAGAGAAAATGACAGTAAACATGACAAAGTATGAGAAATACAATTCCTCGGACTTCCCTATCTCGTTACCAAAGTTTGGATTGTTGTTTCTCTCCTTCTCCAGCTTCTCCTGAGTATCTCTTTGTGTTTTTCGGCCTTCCCCAGTTCTAAGCATATGTCTAAACTAATCGTCATCTTCCCTTCTATTGTTTCCCTTGTTCTAACCCTAAAGAGGTTTGTTATCACGAAAGCACCTCGTGCGGGCTATGTGCTCAATCCGTGCGGGCTCATCAAGTTCAACCAGCCTGAGCGGGTGCCCTGTCAATCTGAGGCGTGCAAATGTTGCTGGAATGTCACCCTGCACGGGTTATGGTACCACCCCGCATGGGCAAGTCAAGTTAACCCAATCTAAGCGGGTTCTCTTCCAGCCCGAGGCGTGCAACTTCATCTGGAGTGGCAGCCCGCGCGGGCTAAAAGGGCAGCATGTGCGGGTCATGGTTTCTCATGGAGCATGAGCGTGTTGATGGTCAGCACGGGTCAGGCTCAAACTTCTGTCGGACACAGCCCGAGCAGGGGCCTCTTCCAAGCCCGAGTGGGCTGAGTTATCTTCGTGTTTTTGCTCCTTTTGCTCGATGCTCGGGTGTTCCATTTTGTTATATGGCCTGAGTTTGCTCCGAGTGGTTTGTAGATCCAGTATGTGTAGTTGAATCTAGGAATTCACATTCTAAAGCTCGTTTAGGCCTTGTCGCCTTAAGACCTGAAAATCAACAAAAAGGAGTAGATAGAGAATGTTCGTGTCGGTTTTGTAACTCGTGTTATGCAAACTATGCAGAAATGATCTAAATGTTTAGCCTAAAACTAACACACATTACGTGTTATTAAACTCTCCCAGACTTGAACTTTTTTTTCCTAAAACAAAACTAAGGCTAAGCACAAGAAGAGTTCAACAAGATCCGGATACTAGCACAAATATTTCGAAATATCAGTCATCATGCACAATAACGTGTCACACGAACATAGACTTAGGTGAACCTAATTCAGACTTCTATCGATCGAAAGCCACAAGCCATGCAATCCAACACATCACTAAAGTTCATTTAACTACCCCCTAAACAACGTCCAAGCAATCTTCATACCAAATTAGCCATGCATACGTGAGAGACCATTCCTAAAGATATTTTTCATTTTTTTTTACTTTTTTTCTTTTTTTAATATATTCAAAGCTGCACTCGGTTTCTAGGACGTCGGAGTCGAAGAGGACAATTTTCTACTTAGACCCAAGTTGCAATTGGCACACTCATAAGGTCTTATAACCTTAACGGAGTGAAGAGGTTGCCTTCATCTCTAACCCTTAGGACGTAGAAAAGCGCCTCAACCCACCATTTAGACCCGAACCATTGAGATCAATGCACTCATGTCAATGTAAGACGGAAATAGCTAGAAGTTTATTCTATTGAATGACAGTGGAGTGTAAGTGTGTGGATTCATACAAATATAAAATTTAAGAGGTGTCTCACTTAGAAAGAGTGAATGATATACACGGAGATATAGACACTTGGGACTGAAACCTAGGGGACAGAATACAACTATGAGCCAATGATTCATGCACAACTACTAGACTAGTTGGTATCTATAAGTCCTTTTCAGTAAACCTAGGCTTTTATTCCCGATTCAACGAAGTTTCACAGAGATGGCTAAAGTTCATAGTATCATACTAGATATCCGGTAGAAATCCTAAGAATTAAGAAAATAAGAAATAAACATCTAATCCTAATCGCAAGCATATCACTCAAAGAGTACGCCCCCCAGACTTGAACAAAACACAGTCTCGGTGTTCAAAATCTATGAGAGGAACTCGCATGCCAAAACTCGGGAGAGGATCAAGAAAGTTAGAACATGTGCACCTCGTGCATTCTAGTTGTCCCGAGTTGGTGGTGCGGTTGGACGTTGTATGTGTCTCCTCTGTTGTGGATGATATCGAAGTGGAGAACCTGTGAAAAAGAGTCACACAATCCAAAAGAGAGAGAGTACGATACAACTAGGCAGCTGATAGAGTTCATGCATACGAAAAAAAAAAGAATTAAGTTCTGAAAATAAAAAGAAATAAAAAGGATACGAAGCTCGGGTTGCCTCTCGAGGAGCGTTTGTTTAAGGTCTCGAGTCTGACCAAGCTCTACTCATCATATCGAGGTGGGCGTCCTCGTCGTTTTCTTGCACGAGGTCGTGTGTGCAGTCTCCTTCTCGCTGGGGTTCCGAATCCTATGGCACATACTGATGCTTTCTCAATCATTCAATCGGTTTTAAAATGCTGCTCGGATGGAGGAGAACCTGAAATCTTGTTGATAAGGAATGCTCGATTAGGCATAAAACTCAGATTCGTCGGACTTCTTGGAAAGTCAGTCCGTGTGGTTGTTTTCCCCATAAGCCCGACTATGTTGCTCTCAAATGAGGGACCTCTATCGTGCTTAGTGTACAGTTCGGTGGGGCTGTATCAGCTTCATCATTCATCTCTTTCAACTTCACCTTAGGTGCCTTGTCAATGCTCTATTTGTGTGTTAGGCGTTTGGTGTAGCTCCTTGACATTTCGGGAGTGTTTATAAATAGATCATCGTCGCATGTAGCTTGGGTCGCACTGGATTATGCTCAGGTGGTGTGGAAGTCTCGGTCCAATGGTTCCTTCTTCTTTCCTTCGTCCAGTAGCTCGATTAGATCCTTATATAATCCTTCTCTAGCTGTTGTGATTGAAGCTTCACCTTTTTTAAATGTCAAAGGAATGGGATAATCCACCATTGTCTTCACTGATTTTGTGGAAATGGCAAAGGAGGTGCCCTCGAGGCTGGTTTTACGTACTTCTCCTCTTCCTCCTCGGGCTTCTCCTCAAGCTCGACAAGGGCCTTTTCCGCTGCTTCTTGCGCTAATTGTGTGAACTACATCTCCAAATGTCTAAGATGAGTTTGAAGGCCCTCCATCTGCTTCTTGGCATTGTCTTGCCCTGCCTTCATTTCCAAATTAAATTGTTTTGATTTTGCTGCTCTTGGAAGTAGTAGGCCAACATGGCGGTAATATCGGCGGCTGCTTCGGGTTGAGTCAATGGTAGCATATGTGGCTGATAACTTTGATTATAGGGTTGCATCCTCGGCTGAAAATTTTCCGTTAGATGTTGCGCATCCAACGTACCGTTGGGGTTCCTATACGAAAAGTTTGGGTGATCTCCCTATCCGGTATCATATGTGTCCTCCAAAAGCTGATTGTTACCGATATAATTAAATTCCTCATAACCCCAAACTCCTTGGTCCCATGTTTGCGCCGGATAGTGCAGGAGATGTGATTCGGATTGGAGATGGTAGAATTCCTCTAAGTGTTGCATTGCTTAGCATTTGCATTAAGGCTCGATAAAGGGAAAATAAAAATGCAGAAAAACAACAAAGACTACGGAAAAAATTAAATCTTAACCTAGAGAATTCTTAATCTAGACCATAATTAGTCCCTGGCAACGACGCAAAAACTTGATGTGTAAACTATCAAGCAATAAAATGCATAATATTCATTTGCCGCAAGAGTACGAATCGATGTAATACAAGGGTCGAACTCTAGAGACTAATGCAACCTAAGCTAAGAATACAACTAAGACGGATCGGATTGATTGTGATGTGGGGTAAATTTGGACAACGATAAAATTAAATATGACAGCGATGGGGAGACACGAAAAACTTGGCAATGAAGAACACTACGGGTTTCGGGTTACTGGGATTCGCAAGGGTGCATCAAACAAAGAATCGTGAACCTAACGAATTATCTTGATAACGGGGAATTCATGCTCATGAATAGGGAATGGTTCTCTCGACACCTAAACCCCCTAACCACAACAACATGTAATCCTACCTCCCAATAGTGCTTAACTCGTGATTCCGGTAGCATTAAGCGTGCAATCCTAATTCCTAAGTCGATTAACCGGTCAGCCAAATTCTCATTATTCGAACTTAATCAGCAATCAATGATTCCAGGTTCATAATCTAACTGAGCGGCCAACACAAGTATAAAACGTTTATGATGTTGATTGTAAAACCGAAATACAAGAAAACTTCGAAAGGTCTAAGCATTAAGCATAACTACAAGCATCTGTTATAAATCCGGTATCCCTAACCCATAGCTAGAGGCTTAGTCACTCATGGATTCTACTGTAATAGAAGAGAAAATGACAGTAAACATGACAAAGTCTGTCTAAACTAGTTGGCAGCTTCCCTTCTATTATTTCCCTTGTTCTAACCCTAAAGAGGGTTGCTATCATGAAAGCACCCTGCGCGGGGTATATGCTCTATCCACGCGGGCTAATCAAGTTCAACCAGTCCGAGCGGTGCCTTGTAAATCCGAGGCATGCAAATGTTGCTGGAATATCACTTCGCGCGGGCTATGGTACCACCCCGTGCGGGCAAGTCAAGTTAACCCAATCTGAGCGGGTTCTCTTCCAGCCCGAGGCGTGCAACTTCATCTGGAGTGGCAGCCCGCGCGGGCTAAAGGGGCAGCATGTGCGGGTCATGGTTTCTCATGGAGCACGAGCGTGTTGATGGTCAGCACGGGTCGGGCTCAAACTTCTGCCGGACACAGCCCGGGCGGGGGCCTCTTCCAAGCCCGAGTGGACTGAGTTATCTTCGTGTTTTTGCTCCTTTCGCTCGATGCTCGGGTGTTCCATTTGGTTTCGTGGCCTGAGTTTGCTCCGAGAGGCTTGTAACTTCCTGTGCAGTTGAATCCAGAAATTGACATTCTAAAACTCGTTTTGTCGCCTTAAGACCTAAAAATCAACAAAATGGAGTACATAGAGAATGTTTGTGTATGTTTATAACTCGTGCTATGCAAACTATGCAGAAATGATCTAAATGCTTAGCCTAAAACTAACACACATTATGTGTTATCATTCCCCATCCTCTGTGTGCAACTACGACAAGAATCATTCTCACCATGTCCATGGGAGCCACTGGAGCAAAGACCTCTGTGTAATCTACTCCATACTTTTGTGCATACCCTTTCACAACCAGTCATGCTTTGAATTTATCCACTTCTCCCAGCTCATTAAACTTGGTCTTGTAAATCCACTTAACTCCAATGGCTTTGGCTCCATCAGGCAAAGAAGTGAGAGACCACGTTTGATTTCTCTTAATAGAACTCATTTCTACATCCATCGCCTCTCTCCACTTTTGATGTTTGGTTGCTTCTGTAAAACTTGTGTGATCTGTAATGACCTTGAAAGCAAGATGATCAACATTCAGAACATCGATCTTTGCCATGTTAATCTCTTATTCTGCATCTGATAATTCTTCCCCAGAGGTGTAATCAGCGGCCCATATTGGTGGTCGTCGAGCTCTGTTGCTTTCCACGTGAGGCTGAGCTTCTTGAGTTTGAATGTGAGGCTGAACTGCAACGTGAGGCTGAGATGCTAGAGCTTGATCACCATGTTCATCGGTTTCTGCATTACTTTCTTCATCATACATCTCTCCGTTCTGATCACTTTCCCATTCAAGCTCGATACCTCGTTCATCACTGTGATTTTCCTTCGAAGACCACTTCTCTCCTTCCTTAAATATCACATCTCGACTAATGTGAATTTTCTGTTAACTGGATCATACATCTTGAACGCCTTAGCCTCACTGTTGTAGCCCAGAAGAATGCATTTCACACTTTTGTCATTAACTTTTGTTCGCTTCTGGTCTGAGACGTGAACGTGCCCCACACAACCGAATATTCTGAAGTGCTCTACAAATGGTTTCTTGTCACTCCATGCTTCTTCCGGCATTTTATCCTTCACGGCTATGGTAGGTGACCTATTGAGGACATGGTTTGCCCATTGTACAGCTTCAGGCCAGAATGATCTTGGTATCTCTTTCTCTTGAAGAACTATCTTTACCATGTTCATGATGGTTCGATTCTTTCTCTCGGCTGCTCCATTCTGTTGGGGAGTGTATACAACAATCAATTGCCTCTTGATACCTCCTTGTCGTAGTACTCCTTGAATTCCCCAGAATTATACTCTCCACCTCTATCCGTTCTTAGACACTTTGATAGGCAATCCAGTTTGTTTTTCAACAAACGCTTTGAACAGCTTGAAAAGATGAAAGGCTTCTGATTTCTGTGAGGAAAAATAGATCCAAATTTTTCTAGAGAAATCATCAATGAAACTGATCAGATACCTCTTATGGATGTTCGATGAGGGAGTGATTCGACTGCACAAGTCTAAGTGAATGAGTTCCAGCTTCTCAGATGCTCTCCACAAGCTTTATGTAGGAAAGGGTACTCGATGTTGTTTTTCTTTCACATAAGCTTCACATGTTGCTTTGATTTGTTGAATTTTTGGTAAGTCCACGACCATCTCCTTCTTGTGAAGTGTAAGCAAGCCCTTGTAGCCTAGGTGACCATAACGATGATGCCACAATTCTGTTTTGTTGGAGACATCAACTTGCAGACATTTCTCTTCTCCTTCATTCCCACATGGTTCAACAATTAGCATAAACATTATGTTTGCACTCATGATGGATTCTACTATCTTCCCTCTTTTTGCATGGAAGATACTACAAGTCTTGTGTTCTCCTCCCTTAAATAGAACACCCAGCCCTTTTCTCTTGTAGCTATCCAACACTCAAGAGATTGTTCCTTAACTCAAGAACATAGTACACATCACTTACAACAAACGTCACTCCTTTGAGCACAAATTTCACCACACCTTTTACTGCAACACTTAGCTTATGGTTGTTTCCAAGTTTCACGTGTGAGTGAAATTAATATCCAACTCTGAGAAATTCCCCTTATCTCCACACATATGGTTTGAGCACCCCGAATCTACAAACTAGGCATTACTTCGTTGTGCTCCATGAAGCTCCGCATAAGCCATCAACAAGACTTCATCTTTCTTATCTAGTTCTGCATAATATGCGTCATTGTTCCAATCTGGACATTGATTTTGGAAATGACCCAGTTTGTGGCAATTGTAGCATTCAACAGTAGCTTTGTTGAAACTACGGCCTCTTGCTCCTCTTTCTCTGCCTATGTTTCCTCTGCCTCTGCCTCTTCCTCGAACATTGACATTCAGAGCTTGCATTTCTTCTTCTAGCGGTGTTTTCTTGAATTTATTTTCATGGACAGACAATGAGCTTTGAAGCTCACCCACAATGATGCTTCTTGTGTCTCTGGACTCCTCTATTAACATGACCACATAAGTGAATTTTTCTGTTAATGTTCGCAGAACCTTTTCCATGATCTTTGAATCCGACATCTCTTCACCGTTGCTCCTCATCTGGTTGGAGACCATCATTACTCGCTTGAAGTAATCATCAATTGTTTCACCAATTTTCATTGATAAAACCTCAAAGTCTCTTCTCAGTGTCTGAAGGATAGAACACTTCACTCTCTCGTTGCCTCCAAACTTCTGCTTCATTGAATCCCAGATAATTTTGGACGTGCTCCGATCCAGAATCTGCTCAAACACTGTGCGATCGATTACTTGAAACAGATAGTGATTCACCTGATGATCCTTCGTCTTGAGTTCCTCCAGTTCTTTTCGTTACATGACAGTTGCTTCTACCCTGCATCTAACTTGGTGTAACCATCGGCTACCAAACTCCATAAACTCTTGGCTCTCAACAGATTCTCCATAAGCTCGCTCTAATGGTCATAGTGACCATCGAAATGGGAATCTTGGTGAGTGTTTTGTCGTTGCTCATTTTCTCTTCTCTGGGATCAGGTTTGCTCAAATTTATTTGCTCTGATACCAAATCTGAATAACAGAATTGCACTGAAATCGCCGTCTTTGTATTGATATTGATGAACTTAAGTGAAACGGCTTACGATGGAAAAAGAATACTCGAACTTGAAAATAAAAAGCAACAGAAACAACGCAGAAACAAAGATACGACAAGAAACGGCCTTCCAATACTCTGCGACAGTTTCGAACCCCGACGGAGGACCGATGACTCTCCGGTGATTTCTTTGTCGAACGGCATTGCTAGTGTTTATCTCTGTCTTCCTCACCTTTATCTTCTTCAGGATCGCGTTTCTCGTACTTCTATCCCCCTACGTCTGTGATTCCCTTCTCGGTACCTATGGAGTTTCTCATCTTCTGGGATTTTGCATTTCTCTCGGATTTTTAAAAAATATTGACTAGCGTATCCGCAGACTGCACGGGGTGGAGACGCTTCCGTGGGGACGACATATCTCTGGTAAGTATCGTATGACTCCATTATAATTATTGTTTTTCGTAAATGGGATTTTTTTCTTCAGTACAAACAGTCTCAACACCATTAAACAATCAGGTCTACGTGAGGCTATCTGATTAATTATGCCATAATGCTATAAGAGAGAGAGAAAAAAAACATGATTAGGAAACAGAGGATGAATGAATCTCAATTGAGCTTTATTTGTAATGATACAGATGTTGTTGGATCATTGTTAGGTGAATTCTTTCAGCAAGTAGAAAATGCTAAGGGCCTTGGCATGCTTATTGACTAAAGTAGGAATTTTAATGGCAGTCGAAAAGGAATTGTTTGATGGTTTTTTCCCTCTTATTTTCTCGTCCCTTGTGATTGGTTGATTCTGATAGGTTTTGTTTGCTTTCTTCTCATGCTTGAACTGTTACTAGCATGTAGAACTGTCTTAGAAGAACCCACTTCGTGGTTTCTTTTAACATGTAGTCGGATTGCCTTATCGAATTGATTGAAGACCGAACGAAACCTCTTCAGTTTTATGGATTAAGGACAGATGTCGGAACCCATTTTTATATGGCCATGGCCATAGTTGTTTGGCAGGACTATGTGGCAGGTTTTGGTACCACCAGATAAACACTCTCCACTTGGTCTGACCTATATTCGTAGCCACAAAAACAAAGGCAGAAACGAGAGACACTGAAAATTCAAATATAGACTGAGCTACTCATTCCTCTGTAGCACTTAAAGCTTTGCACGTTAAGGAGTTTGTCACTTTGTGACATAATTGACGTCAATATAGTGTGACAGTGATAAACCATTTTAAGTATACGTGACGGAAATTATATGCGATTGTCTGCCTCTTCAACTAGGGAGTGCAGATTTGATATTGGGAGTTCAGTGGCTGCAAACCCTCGGGCAGATTCAAATGGATTTCAACAAACTCGAGATGTCTTACCATCTCCAGGGAGTGACGGTGTTGTTAAAAGGTGATTCTACTCTTAACAAAACGTTGATAACCTTTAAAAGTCTAATGAAAGTTGTTGATAAAGATGTGCAGGGATTTTGGGTTGAATTGATGCATATCACAGCTGAAACACCCACAATTAGAGAAGAACCAAAGAAGATTCAGAAAGTACTGTGTCAATTTGAGGATGTTTTTGCGGAACCGGTGGGGTTACCGCCAATAAGAGGACATGAACACAGAATAAATTTACAAGAGGGAGCTGGTGCGATTAGTGTAAGACCATACCGATACCCTCATGCACACAAGAAGGAGATCGAGAGAATGGTTAAGGAGATGCTGGCAGCGGGTATAATTCAGCCAAGCAAAAGCCTGTTTTCCAGCCCCGTTTTGTTGGTCCGGAAAAAAGATGGGAGCTGGCGGTTCTGTGTGGATTATCGGGCCCTCAACCGTGTCACAATTCCAGATAAGTTTCCGATACCCATGATCGAGCAGTTACTGGATGAATTGTATGGTGCAGCATGGTTTTCCAAATTGGATTTGAGGGCTGGTTACCACCAGATTTTAATGAAGAAGGAAGATTGCTTCGGTACGGTAGAGTCTTCCCTATAGCTTTCCTTAGATGCGGGCTAAGATAGCTTTTCGAACCCACGACGGCCACTACAAATTTTTGGTAATGCCGTTCGGACTGACCAACGCTCCCGTAACATTTCAGGCTCTTATGAACCAGGTTTTTCGTCCCCTCTTACGCAAGTTTGTGCTGGTATTCTTTGACGACATTTTGGTGTATAGCAGGACACTGAATGAACACTGCGAACCCTTGGCTCAAGTACTACAACATCTTAAAGACAGTGGAATACCTCGGCCATTTAATCTCACAGGAAGGGGTCTCTACTGATCCTAAGAAAACGGAAGCAATGAGATCATGGGCATCACCGAGGACCGTCAAAGAGCTGAGAGGATTCTTGGGGTTGATAGGTTACTATCGGCGGTTCGTGAGACATTATGGCACCATTGCAAAGCCTTTGACCGAGCTGCTCAAGAAAGATGCTCAAGAAAGATGCTTTCGCCTGGAATGCTGCGGCAGAGCAAGCGTTTAGACAGTTGAAATCAGCTATGGTGAGTGCCCCGCTATTGATATTACCAGATTTTGAGGATGTATTTGTGGTGGAAACAGATGCTTCGGGCAACGGGTTGGGAGCAGTGTTGATGCAAAAGAACCGTCCAATCGTGTTTTTCAGTAGAGGATTAACCGAGAGGGAGAAGCTCAAGCCAGTCTACGAACGGGAATTGATGGCCATCGTGTCCGCTATACAAAAGTGGCGACACTATCTGTTGGGCCGCAAGTTTCAGGTATACACTGATCAGAAAAGCCTAAAATTCCTACTCGAACAGAAGGAGATCAATTTGGAATATCAACGATGGCTCACTAAACTACTGGGATTCAACTTCGATATCGTTTACAAGCCTAGGCGAGAAAACAAGGTAGCTGATGGGTTATCCAGAAAGTTGTGTGAGTTAACGATACCACATGTGTTACAGTTTCAGGAAATGCAGGATGAAATCCTCCTTCATCCTGAGCTTAGTAAACTTTGGCAGAAACTGAGCATGGAACCGGACAATAATGGCAGGTACACTATCTGTAATGGCAGATTAATGTATAAGGATCAAATAGTTCTTCCGGAGGATTCGAAGTTCATACCTTTGATACTTACTGAGCTACACGATGGACCTAGTGGAGGACATTCTGGTGTCCTAAAATCATTGAAGATAATTCAAAAGTTATTTTACTGAAAAGGCATGAGGAGGCAGATTCAGCAGTATGTCGCTCAGTGCATGATTTTCCAAACGCAGAAATATTCGACGTTATCGCCAGCGGGGTTACTGAAGCCCTTAGATATTCCACAACACATATGGGAAGATATCTCGATGGATTTCATTGAAGGGCTTCCCAAATCAGCGGGATACAGTGTTATAATGGTTGTAGTGGATCGCTTAAGTAAGTACAGCCACTTTCTTCCTCTTAAACACCCCTTTTCGGCTGAGGAAGTAGCAATGGTGTTTACAAAGGAGATCATTCGGCTGCATGGGTATCCTAAGTCAATCGACTCGGATCGGGACAAGATATTTTTTAACGGATTTTGGAAGGAACTCTTTAGGCTGGCTAGAACAAAATTGCGATTCAGTACAACTTTCCACCCCCAAACGGATGGACAAACGGAGGTGGTTAACAGGTGTCTCGAGACTTATCTTCGTTGTTTGGCGGGAGCACATCCGAGAAAATGGGAAAGGTATATTCATTGGGCTGAATTTTGGTTCAATACTTCATTTCACTCATCTCTTCAAGAAACCCCATTCAAAGTGGTCTACAGCAAGGACCCTCCTCTTATAATCCAATTCGAGAAAGGATCTACTTGAAATTTTGAGTTGGAAAAGTCATTAATGGAGCGGGATGCAATGCTGGAGCAGATTAGACAGCACTTGCAGAAGGCGCAACAACGAATGAAAACTGTGGCCGATGAGTCGAGACGGGAGGTACAGTTTGAGGTGGGAGATCGGGTATACCTCAAGTTGCGCCCTTACAGACAACAAAGTGTGGCTCGCAGACCATTCCAAAAATTGGCAGCAAGGTTCTTTGGTCCATTTCAGGTATTGCGACGCATCGGTTCAGTGGTGTATCAACTGGAGCTTCCGGCGGACAGCAAGGTACACCCAGTATTCCACGTATCTCAATTGAAGAAAGCACTGGGCAGCAACTGCATAGTCCAACCATTACCACAGAATTTAACCAGTGAGCTTGAACTACCGTTGGAACCTGAGAAGTTGGTCGAGGAGCGCTGCAACGCAGACGGTCACCTGGAGGTTCTGATTCAGTGGAAGAACGCACCAGCACATGATTCTACGTGGGTGCTGGCCCGTGAGGTGGTGGCACAATACCCTCAGTTTCAGCTTGAGGACAAGCTGCGACTTAAAGAGGGGGTATTGATAAACCATTTTCAGTATACGTGAGGAAGAGCAGAGGCAAGAGAAGAAAGCAACAAAAAGCTAAGGAGGATGAAGTAAGAACGACAGGGTTATTTTAGTCATATAGAATCCGTTTGTATTCCTTTAATATTGTTGAATTTGTTAATTGATGGAGTCTGTTACTCAGCTGCTAGGGAGGGTGTTTTCCAGTAAGACTGCGTATATATAGGGGACATGGAAGAAATATTTCTTTTTATGTAAAATAACAGCATCACAGGTGTAAAGGACGTGTGGAGGGGTATACACGAGAAAAACAAAGACCTCCAACTTGTTCTTCCATTTTCTGTGATTAATACAAACTACCGTTCGTGTTTACAGAAAATTCTTATTAGACAGCTTAACTTTTCTTTGGCTTATGTAGCATTTTGGGGAGGAGCTGACACGAGTGCTTGTCGAAGAAACAGATAATGACTATAATGGAAGAGGAAATGAAGGCCCGTTGGAGTCATTTGATGACCTTGTGAAGGAGATAACATCAAAACACCGTGACATCAGGGACTCTGCTTCCATCCCTAAGAAAATGGTAAGTAGCTATTTTCATTGGTCTAGCTTCTTTCGTTTTGCCCTGGGCACAGTTTAGGATTCACAAAGATTTATGAAGATATGAAAAGAAGTAATTATGCTATCTAATGAATGAGTTTATAGGATTTTGGTCGGCATTGTTGCTAAAGAGGCCGTTGTTAGGATCCTTTATTTTGCCTTCATTCCTTGTGACTGCTATCACGCAAAAGGCTCTTCATTTCTAGTGACGAGAGATGTAATAGAGGATAGAGAAACATTGAGGTTAAAATCCAACGCCTCAGAAACAGACTAAATTCCAATATTAGAAACAGTGAAAAAAAATCTTCTGCCAAGATATGCTTCTGTCAGCTTAGCAACGATTAAAAGAGAAGGCTAACTAGTTCTATAATCTTCTCACATCTAAATTCATTGATGCAATGCTCTCTGTTTATTTCAGATGATGAAGATGGAATGCAAAGTCCAATAAGTAATACGGCATGAGTTGATTTACTGGCATTTAGCCTTCATTGTCTCACCCTCAGATTAACCGAAGAGTACTCTGTAAAGCGGTATGAGAAGGAAGGGAAGAAGGTTGGGCCTTAAGCCTTAGCTCATATTCCAATGTCCATATAGTAGAGAAGTAGTCTGCACACGCATGTAGTCCTATATCTTACCCTATTCAACACATAGATATTCATCTTTCATTATTAACCTGAAATCTTTATGACCCATCATATATACACGAAATTTCTTTAGGACCCATTTAGTGGAATTAAGAAATTGAATCAAAGACAAACTGAAGAAGAGATGGACATATATATTTGTTCTGGTTCAGACCAAGACCACTACTAATTAAGATACGTTTCAGAAATTGACATTCTGTTAGATTTTGGATCTTCCTTCTCCATTGATGTACGGTCTCTGCATTTAACTGCAACAAGGAGATTCATATATATAGATATATACACACATGCGTAATCTCTGGCTCTACACGAGCTGGAGAGGAGGTTGGTCTTGGCTGGAGAATTGGTGATTGGGTTCAAGAAAGTTAACCGGAATAAAGCTCCCGTTATACGGCTGAGACTGTGAGGACACTCCTGAATCGTAGACCGCTCCTTGAATTGCACTCGACTCCTGCTGCTGCTGCTGCTCCTGATGAAATCGTTCGTTTTCAGCTATCTGTTAACGAAAACGAAATAGTCGATTTTAGTAATAGAAAAGAAGAGGGTAGGTGAAGAAGATTATATTCAAGATCTGACCTTCTCTTGGAGATAAATGTTTTCATTGTGCAGCTCGTTTTCCTACATGAAACTCAACCAAGTTCAATACACATTGAATCAGCTTTGGAGAAATCGTAGGAATCAAGGAACGGGAAGGGTTACTTGAGAAGGAAGAAACGTTAATTACCCTCTTCTGCATATACTCTATTTCCGACAACAAGAGCTCGTTCTGGAATATTCAATCGAACAACCATCAGATCGGAGATAAGGGGATCTATATATGCGTGTGTATATATATATATATATATGTGTGTGTACGTTAGTGTACAGTACCTTCTTGGAACGAATGCGGCTGATCCCTTTCTCCAGCCTTGTTTCAAGGTTCTTGAGATCCTTGAAGTTCAAGGAACCGAGAGATTCGCCCAGAATATGCCTACCATCATACAATTAATTACCCATATATATGTATGTATGTATGTATATATATATACAGGTTATATGTAACGTCTACCTGTTCATATTCTGCATGTCCCGGATCTGCCTCCGAAGCTTCGACGCCTCTTGTTGATAGTACTACGTAACCATTTCGATACATTTTTCAATTTATTCAATACATATATATATATATATAAAAGCTCCCAAAACTGTGATTATTTATGTGTGTATTTATTTTTCAGTAATAAAAAGTAAATCATAATAAATATACCTGGGTATTGACTTCGGTGACAGAAGGTGGATTGACGGCGTCAGAGCAAGCTTTCTTGTACCTTTCAATTGTGCCTTTCACACTGCTTATATTTATCACACACCCAAAAAAAACACATGTTTATTCATTTTTAATATGTTATTACTTTTTCTAATGGAATGAAATAATTATAATTAAGTTAAAACACCTATTTGATGTTTTTATATAATCATTGTGATGTAACCAAAGACTAATTTTGTTAAATGATAATGCATTAATTATAATATTAACAACGAGTGATTGGACCTTGTACATGTGGCAACCTTAAAATCGTCGAGAGACATCAACTGAACAAGTGATTAGACCTCTCTGCCCTCTGCCATAACATGTGGCAGTAAGAGTAAAAAAGAATTTACCTTCTTTTTAACAACTATTTAATCTGCCAATCGAATCTCACCTCTTATAATGTTACATATATATATATACACTAAAAATATCTGTCTAATTACATCTTTGACGCAACGAACGTCAACGGGAGATTATATGTTGATTGTGGTGGATTTGATTGTTTAAAAAATTTGTTAAAAATTTTAAACTAGAATCAATCAAGGATTACTATTTTATATTTTATAAATTTGTTTTTGTTATTTTATGTTTTTTTATTAGTCCATCTAAGGGTAAGTCAGTCGTCCTATCAGCGTCAAACAATTTATATATATTCTTAAAACTTATATTTGCATGCATGTTTTCTATTTTCTTATTATAATCATATGCTACATTTTCAAATAATTTGATTCGAACCATATATATGTATATATATATATATTGAGTTGATTTGAAACGTCCTAGGCATAAATTAATTATAGTGTTGCTTCTGCAATGTCTATATATATATATATATATGATGACATTTGTTTTGATGACTGATACGAAGGGAAAAAGAAAACCAATAAATTTGAGACCTAACTTCCTCTATGGTAAAAGTGATGATTATATAAGGTTAAGCTTTTGTTTCATCACTACACTCCTTTCTTCTCTTCTAAGCCTAACTTGTCCTTACCCCTTTTTTTGTCTTTTAGCTCTAAAATATGAAAAATGCAATAACTAATAAGATCCAAAAATATACCCATCTTTAATTGTTATATATATATATATATGATACATTGATGTTTGCAGGAATAAAATGTGACTGTGACATATAAATAAGAAAGTATCTGAGGGTTTATAGTGCATTGTCATAAACAAAAATATTATATTTTTCAATTTTGATGAAAATATGCTTCACTCATTGAACATGACTATATTGATTTGAAGGCTTTCTTGGAGATTATAGAAGAGGTTTTAAAAATTATAATGGTTTTGATCTTAAATTAACCCAAAAATAAATTTTAAAATGTTAAAATATATATTAATTTATAATTCATAGTCTAATTGACATAATATAGGGTAGTATAATATAATGTTGTTCACGTCCATTTTAGAATATTTAAATTAAAATGAACCACATGACAAATGGTTTAGATTTGGTTTAATCCAAAAACTAATTAAAAAATTAGATTTATCTAAAATTATATATATGAATTAATAATTTATGTTATAAATGATATAAGAGAATAAAATATAAGAAAGAAAATGTTCAAAAATTGGAAACTAATTAAAGATTAAGAAAGTCTTGGCAATCCAAGATATAGAATATAATCCTGATTTACTATTGGTTTATTCTTGTTTTTGTTGCTAATTTTATATAATGATTGTTCAATTTTATAATGTTATCGTGAAAATAGAAAATAATATACAGCTGGAGATCATATAACCTAATTAATCTGCCTTCATACACACAATCATGAATATAGTTCAAGTGAGAACCAAATTTGGAAAAGATATATTATATTACAAAGGAAGAGATAACTCATAGATTAGATCTTTCTCTAATTTCTATTCTATATTTTTTACTAAACAGAGGGTTAGATAGGTCACAGGAGACTCACCCAGTGAAAACATATAACATTAATATATGCTTATAGTCTTTCACCCATAAATATATTTGTATATAAACCCTGATCTTTTTTTTTTTTAAAAGTTTACTTTATGAAACCCTAATCTAAAAGAAAAGAAATAGATGGGTAAAAAAGTCTATTGTAGAAGCTGGCATGCAGTTTAAGGATTAGTGAAAGAGACTGGATGAAGGAATGGGCTAATGAGAAGAAGATGCAGCTTTGTTCTTATGATTCCCACACAAACACACACATATATATGTGATATATATATATATATATATATAGATATAGAGAGAGAACGAGATGGTATGGATTTCATCAAAACTATGATTCCGAGAGCTTAGCAAGCCTAATTCGGTTCCCCATACTTTCAAAAAGTATTCATATTGCTTTTCATATCCGTACACACAGAGAGATGTGTAAACATATGTATATGTTTGCGTCATTGTGTGTATATCACGACAACAGATCTAAGCATCACTCAGACAAAACACACAGAACACTAACAGCTTCAAGAAAAACAGCTCATAACAACTGCAAGAAACCCAAAGAATGGAGAGAAATCGAAACAATGAAGAACTAAACAAAGGAACCCAAAATCAAGAAAAGTGAAGCATTTGATTTGGAAGATGAAGAGAATTAATGGTACCTGCTGTTGGCGTACTCGTAGAGACGGCCTCGAGTGGAGAAGATGATGAGAGCAACCTCAGCTTCACACAACACAGAGAGCTCATAAGCTTTCTTGAGCAAACCATTACGTCTCTTGCAGAAAGTGACTTGTCGATTCGTTGTGTTCTCAATCCTCTTTATCTCTATCTTCCCTCTTCCTATTTTCTTCATGTTATTGCTGCTCTCCGCTTCATTATTAAACTTACCCATCTCCATCTCCATCTTTTGCTTAGCTGCTCAATCCAAAGAACAAACCACCACAAAATTAGCTATCTGAACAAGATCCATGAACAAAAACTAACAGAAAGAAGCAAGAAAGAAGATAGCTTGCAAGTTCTTCGTTAAAAAATAACTTTTTTTTAATAAAGAACAAAGCTGGGATTTTTAGGGTTCATATTGGATAAAAGAGTACTTACTTAAGAATTAATTGCGACCATCAAACCTTACCTGGGTTAACTAGATCATGGGCAAAGGGGAAAGGAGAAAACAAAACTCAAATACCCAAAAAAAAACGAAGAAGAAGTTATTGACATATGTATGTTGTATTATTCAGTACCACTTAACTGCTGCATCTGCTTTTCTATTTAGTGTGTTCTTGATGAAATAAACCCTATTTTTTTGCTGTTTTGGTTTATGAGATATTAAATCGCACTTGCAGAAAATAGAAGGTGGGTTGTTCGAGTTGATAAGTATTTATAGAAAAAAGAATAGACCTTGTATCTAACAATTACCCAAATTTCAAACCAAAAACTCCTTCTCTTTCATATTTATATGTATAAATACACACATGTACCTTTTTCTACACATGCGTATATGTATAAATGTGGGTGTGTATACTCTATATATACGTACATATTAGAGAGAGATAGAGGGTATTTCTACATTCTTTTTTCATAAAAGGTAGAAAAAGAGAGGAAGAGTTGGGTGAAGGGCATTGAAGGAGATGAGATAAGAACCATCCATTTTCTTTCATGTTAATGGCAAAAAGGAGAGGGATGGGAGGTGTTCATCTTTGAACCCACCTTTTCAAAACTCACCGTTTTGGGTACTCTTCCTCACCTTTTTTCTCTCCCTTATTTGCTCCATTGGATTCTCCTTTCATATTCATTATATATATATATATATATATATATAATTCCTGCGTTGAATTGCTATTAAAATTTTAACTCAAACTTAACACTAGTTTTTGCATCACATTTGCATTGAAATATAACAGAAAATTTGTGTTGGTATTGCCCTACTTTTTAGTATATATTATATACATACATATTAATAATTATTTGGAAGATATAATTATTCGTGTTTGTTTGTTACCGAATATAACTTCAAGTAAACTAAATTCAGTATTGTTATTTATAAGAAAAACCCATGCGAACATACTCAGATAGAGTGTGTATGTAAGATGAAATATGGATATAAGTGGAAAAGAAGAGAGAGAGACTGAAAGGAAAAGAGCTTAATTTATGTTTTAGTCCTTCAATATTTCTATCTCTTCTATTTTCAACCCCTACATTTTTCGTCTCTCCCTCATAGACTAACCATTGACCGCTCCGTCTAACCTAAACCAACCATAAATAAGTATTTATATAATCATGAAATTGATATTCTAACTCGTTATATATGTGTAAATATATATATATATATATAAATAGTTGAGTTCGTTTCTTATAATAAATATTTTATGTTACTAGGAAACATAATCATCGTTTCGTTTGTATCAATGACAAGATTATGTTAATTTGATTTAATAAGATAAGACATACACATCAAATAATCTCATGGATGAATTTAGTAAACAAAGAATCTTATAATTGATAAAAGTACGTGGAAAGGATTCCTCTGGTTTCCATATAACTATCATTTATAGGATATGCGGCGATTGAAAGGTCAAATATTTTCTCAACACAGTGAAACGCAATAGCTTGTAAAACATGTTTAATCAGGGCTGAGTTACAAGAAATAATAATATCATTAATTCATCCAAGTTTTCCAAATCTAAACAACCCGAATAATTCCAACCAAATTACGTATTAGCGGCATCCTAAAAACCCAGATAAATTGAACAAATATCCGACTTATTCAAATCGAAACTGAACAACTGAAAATCCGAGTTAGCTAAATCCAAATTGAAATCAATTTATTTTTTTATTCTATTAGTTCTGAGAAACAGTAGAACGACAACGTTAATCAATAACGGGAATCAATAGGACCGAATATATCAAACAATATCAGTTTTATTTACGAATCAATCTTTTAAGTACACTTGTCTTTCTTTACAATACACTAAAGATTTCCGCAGATAACTTCCTCTGAGTTAGATGTAAATAAAACGCTAATTGTTTCTCTCAATTTCTCACTGTATCGCTCTAAGTACACTTGCAACTCTGTGATCTGCACTCACTTAGTCTACCGTACGTCTTCGATATTACACTTCGATATATTAACTGTCTTTTTATATTAAGTTAACTTATCAATTCTTCACGTGTGTCCAGTTCAACCCACCGGTTTTCCAGCTGCACACCTTTCATTGTTTTTCTCATCTTGACTTCTTTTGATCCACTTTATACTTCATTTTCTTTCCTTATTCTTCTCTTTGACTCCTTTATCTTCTCCTCATTCTTCTCTTGAAACTTTCTACTCCTTATATTTCTCAACAAACTGATTTTCAAAATATATTTTGTGTTCCTAAATTCTTGCATTAACAATCTCCCCCTTTGAATTTCTGATCACTCAAACTCAAACTTGTGCACAAAAACATTCGTCAAACATAATCAAAGTTAAACACAATCATCACAGGTTGTTGATTCATTCATTTCATCATACTTTGATCACCATATATTCAAAGGCTAGAACCTCTATTTACTCTCCATGTTTGTGTGATCAGATATTCAAAATCAATAAAGATTAGTCACACATATGAAATGAACCAATTTAAATATCTATCAATTATTTTTCTTGCACAAGGTTCTACAACTTGATGTTCTTCCATATCTTTCCCTCATTTTTTCCTTTGTCCCTAAAAAATGTTCAGCAATCTGTTCTCTTTAAACCACATTTAATAAAGTTAAGGACGAATACATAAGAGAAACAAGAATAAGTTTTAGAGTTACCTTTTCCGTTTAACTGTACTTAACCTATCACCAGATACACTGAGCAATCTTTAATACACTTATGAGCTAATTTTTTTATCATTCTTTTTCTCTTCTATTCTCTTCTTTATCTTTTCCTTTTATTTTCTTCGTTCTCTGCTTCTAGGACATTTTTTTAGATATCCTTTTATTCATATAACAAGCTCTTTGATTACCCTTTTTAGGTATACTCTTGTGTAAACATAGAGGAGTATTTAAGCTCAACTTAGCTTTGTATCATAGGACGTTATAACTGAAGCTGAATATCTCCCAACTTAGACCCGAGCAAAATACTCATAACAAACTCTTTTTAGAATTATAATCCTTTTATGAACCATTGAGTCATTAGAGGAGTAAGACATTACAAGAAAAATTAAATTTTCAAACACCAAAATCCGTCCCTAATTCGTCTGGAAAATGGTAAGTTTGCTAGCATATATGTACTTCAGTATAAGCTTAAGTGACCTTGATAAACCAAGTACAAATAACCAGATCATTGGCTCCAAAAATCATTCTCACTTTCTTACATACATAGTCTTAATTTTATCTCAAGTCAGTTTAAAGAGTCGGGACTAATAAACATGATCCAAATCGAGGGTTTTGTGAAGGTTTCATTTATTTGACGATTGATTGACACATATCAAAATTATCAATATTTAGTTTAGGAATACCTCAAACCAAATCTAAATGTGCAAATTTTACCAACATTTGATAATCTTTTGCCACCTTCAAACTTCTTTGTTTAGCTCTCCACACATAGCAATTATTTGATGATCGCATACCTTGTCCATTGATTTTTCTTTTGTTTCCATCACCAAAAATGACACTGCCTGCCTTCTTGATTTCTATGAAATTTGATAAAAATTCTTTTGAATCTGTCATATGTCTGGAACATCCACGATCAAAATACCAAATGTTAGACTTATCTTTTTTAGCAGATATATATGCAACATTGCAGCAAAAATCACTTTTCTTGATCCAAACTTATTTCACTTTAGGAGACATTTATTTACCTGTTTATAGCATGTGATCTGTTTATGTCCTTTGATTCCACAAAAATATCATGTCACCGAAGTTCTCTTTTGATTCACACTTTGATACCTTCTTCCAGTATTCTGTCCATGAAATCGTACCTGATTTTTTCTTCTAGTGTTGTAACCGTGATGTGAAGTCTGATACTGCCTTCTTGAAGTGTACCCATGAAAATGATAACTTTCATTTATGTTTTTATTGAAGTCTTTGAAACCATATTCCTCTTTGAGTGTATTGCACGATTGTTGTTTTCCTTTCTGCCTCATATCCTCTTGCAGATCTCCTCCTGAAACAAATTTATTCTATGTATCACTTGTATTTCCCATATAACCAATTCTGTGGTTATCTCCTTTTCGTTTGCCTATTGAAAGCAGATGATCAAGTTTTTGTGTGCCATTTGAGAGCATTTTCAGTTGTTTGTTCGTTTCTTCAAGTTTACTCTTGACATAACACACTTCTTCTTCTTTCAGAGTTAAGGTCTTCTGGTTTTCTCGATGTTGATTTTCTAACTTCTCATTGGATTTGACTAACTCTATGCTAAGTTTGCTCATGTTTAGCCATTCGTTGTAAATGGTTTCCACATTTACATCCTCATCATCGCTATCATCTTCTTCTTTGATCTTGTTTTCGTCTTCATCAATTATTCCACTGAATGCCATAAAATTTGCATTTTCTTCTTCACTGCTTTTTTTTCAGATTCTGAACTTGAATCTTCACATTCATTTCTAGTGTGTCCAAATCCTTTACAATTGTAACATTGGATTTCACATAAATTCTGCAACACACTTTCTCTTTTTAGAGTGCTTGGACACTCAGATTCTATATGCCCAAAACCCTTCCATTCATGACATTGGACCCTTGATTTTCCTTCTTTTCTCGACACTTTCTCTTCAATATTTGAATGTCTCATTCCAGTTTGCTTCTTCATGAATTTTTCAAATTTATTGGCTAACAATATCACATTTTCTTCCAAGTTATTCATCCTCGAACTTTCTTCTGTCGCTTGGAGAATAATTCCTTTGTCCATATCCTTGTTCAAGTTTAAACTCCAATTCATATGCCGCAAGAATTCCAACAATTTCCTTGAAACTTGTTGTATCAGTATTTAACGACATGTTCATCGCAACTTTTTGAGCATGAAACTTCTTTGGTAAACATCTAAGTAGCTTTTTTACGAGATTCTTATCATCGAAGTTTTGTCCAAGTACACTTACTTCATTAGCAATTGCATTCATTCGGCTGCTGAACTCCTTGACGCTTTCATATTTACCCATTTCCAGTTTTCAAACTGATGTTCCAGAATGTGTAGGGTTGATTTCAATTGCGGAAACGTGTTTTATCAACCCGATTATAGATCTAGTCATGTTTAACGATTAGTTTTTCAGGTTTTTCAACGATAAACAATTTACAAAAACAATTTCGTAATACCTGTCGTTGAACTTGCTACTGTCGGATGCGAGGTTTGATGATGCAAGCCCTCTACGCGTATCCACGCCGAGATCGGGACTGCTTTGATGTGGATTTTGAGAAGAACGAAAAACAATTTTTCGTTCTTCGTTCTTTTCTTTTCTGACGGCTAGTTTAGGGTTTTGGTTTTCTTAATTCTGATTCTCATTACGAAAACTCGTTTTCTATATATTTATAATTATTAACCTTTTAATAATTACAAGTAGAATCCATAACTATTGAAATATTACATAAATGGCATGATACTTTCAATCTCCCACATGCCTTTACGTAATATCTCAAATAGTCGAAATACATGTATCTCCATACATATATTTGACCCGTACATCTTATGTACTAACCCAAAAGAAAAAATCAAATACAATTATATTCTTCGGTGCTAGCGGATGAGTATAACTGTATCCCACACTGATTGTCTAACAATCATAAGCAGATACCGAGACACTCGTATGCGTGTGACCTCGTAGGTTCATCACTAAACTGGTAGTCAATTAGTCTTACTAATTAACTAATCGAGGTTGGCGTCTAGCAACACTCCTCAACGACCAGATAGTGTGAAGTAACATCCTTACTCTGTAGAACCATGGTAGAAGGATAATATTATTATTTCCTTCCATCTTTACAGCTCCGGATAATCCTAGGACATGTTCTAACTGTCAAGTCCTAATAGATTATCAACTATGTTTCATGCCTAACATAACTGACTGGTGAATGATCGCAATAAACTTTTTTCTTCTCTCATTCAAATGCCCTGGCCAAGGTCTTTTCAGTCATTATGTTGTTGATAACATAGAGTTCAAACTCTTTACTTAGAGTTGACGGATTCCATCTTGATCAATCACTAACTGTACAAGCATTTAATCATTCCTAATATCCTTTCAACTTACATCCTAAAACATAAGGTGTCCAGAATCAAAGAATGGTAAATAACTTGTCAGTTACCATGTTGATCTCAGGTCTAAGGAAATCATAATATTCTAATCCTTCTAGATAAATTCCTATTGACAGTTCAATGGTAATGTAACCATTAGGAATTCTCCCTTAGGGTCAGTTCAATATCACACCTCCTATGTGCATCATCCATACATGTGATTTAGTAAAAGAGATCTACTAATTTCTATAAAATAGAAACCATCACATCCATGTTGATCTATCCGGATTACTAACGTCCAATTAGTTATTCTATGATCAAGAACGATTTAGATTAAGTTTTTACCAAAACTTGACTCTCTTTATCATGATCTCTATCATGATGACAAGTTTCTAAACTTAATCATGGACTCTATCATACTAGCTATGAAAACATATACACACATATATTTACAAATTATCATTAAATGATAAAACAATGCCATTTTATTTATTTATAAGTTTTCGCTCTTAAATAGTTACAACAGTTGTACTATTCCTAGAACTAATTCCAGCATGCAATGTCTTTCAATCCAATCTTCAACTTGTGCTTGTCAAACTCATTTGAACCAAGCGCCTTTGTGAGTGGATCTGCTGCATTTTCCTTTCCTTCTACCTTCTGGATTTGAACGTCCCCACACTCAACGATTTCCCTTATCAGATGGTACTTCCGCAGAACATACTTTAATCTTTTATGAGATCTTGGTTCCTTTGCCTGGGCTATTGCCCCGGTACGAAGGTACGACACCAAGTTCAGTTATGAACTTTCTTATCCTGACCGCTTCCTTAGCAGCTTCGCAAGCCGCTATGTATTCCGTTTCAGTAACCGAATCAGCTACAGTAGCTTGTTTGGAACTTTTCCAACACATTGCACCTCATTGAGACAAAAGACATACCCCGATGTCGATCTGCTATCGTCCTTATCAGACATAAAGCTGGTATCCGTGAACCCTTCTAACCCTAAGTTAGAATCTCCATAAACGAGGAATTGGTCTCTAGTCCTTCTCAAGTACTTGAGAATGGTTTTCACCAATTTCCAATGTTCATCACCGGGATCTGCCTGATACCGACTCGCTACACATAGCGCGAAGGCTACATCAGGTCTCGTACATGTCATGGAATACATGATGGCTCCCACTACGCTAGCATATGGGATCCTACTCATGCGGTCTCTCTCTTCTTATGTCTGAGGACAATCCTCTTTGGAGAGAGTAATTCCAGTGTTTATCGGTAGATAGCCTCTCTTGAAATTTTCCATGTTATACCTCTTCATGATGGTATCAATGTACTGGGACTGCGATAGTCCAAGCAACCTCCTTGATCTATCTCTATAGATCTTTATTCCCAGAATATAGGTTGCTTCTTCAAGATCTTTCATTGAGAACTGTTCGGATAACCAGAAATTCGTCTCTTGCAACGCCGGAATGTCATTCCCTATGAGCAATATGTCATCCACATAAAGCACAAGGAAGACAACCGCGCTCCCACTAAACTTCTTGTACACACAAGGCTCTTCTTCGCATCTAACAAAGCTGAACTCTTCAACTGCCTTGTTAAAGCGAATGTTCCAGGTTCGAAAAGCTTGCTTGAGTCTATAAATGGACCTCTAAAGCTTGCATGCCATATGACTTTGAGTTGGCAACGTGAAACCCTCAGGTTGAGTCATGAAGACTTCTTCCTGGAGCTCTCCATTAAGGAAAGTTGTTTTCACGTCCATCTGCCAAATCTCATAGTCATGGAATGCCGCTATTGCAAGCAGAATCCGAATAGATTTGAGAATTGCCACAGGGGAGACGTTTCTTCCATAGTCAATCCCTTTTCGTTGACTATACCCCTTGGCAACTAGACGAGCTTTATAGGTCTCTACCTGCCCGTCTGCTCCAATCTTCCTCTTGTAAATCCATTTACAACCTATCGGTCTGGAAGCCTGTGAAGAATCAACCAAAGTCCATACTTTGTTGATCTTCATAGATTCCATCTCGGATTCCATGGCTTTCCACCATTTCTCAGAATCTGGGTCTTGTATAGCCTCTTGGAAAGTCAACGGGTCGTCATCTCTATGACCGACCACATCCTCTTGCACCATCAGATTAAGTCTGTCAGGTGCACGTCGAGAACGTGTTGACCTTCTCTAGAAAGCCTATGTAGCAGGTTCAACCTGCGCTGGGATATCTTGTTGGGCTTGTTCCTGAACAGGTTCCTAAACGGATTCCTGAACTTGTTCCTGAACGGGCACTGTCACTTCAACATTTGAAGATGAAGCACTGGAGCCTAACAACATATCTCCCAGCCAAGATTGCTCATTTGACATCTCATGTCTATGAGCTTGTGTTGGTTCGTCGAGTTCTTGAGTCTCGTCAAGAACTATTTCCCCACCATGAATTCCTTCATCAAGGAATTCCCTTTCAAGAAAGGTTGTCTTTCTAGTCACAAACACTTTGTGTTCAGTCGGGTGGTAGAAATAATATCTCACAGTTTCCTTGGGATATCCTATGAACCTACACCTGTCAGACCTAACATCAAGCTTGTCTAGCTGAAGTCTCTTAACGAAGGCCGGACACCCCCAAACCTTGATGTGTCTCAGGTTTGGCTTACGTCCTTTCCATATCTCATATGGTGTCTTCGAGACTGATTTGGTGGGAACTTTGTTTTTAAAGCCCCCATAAGTATTGGAAGATCAGTGAACCCCATCATGGATCTCACCATATCTAATAAGGTTCGATTTCTCCGTTCGGATACACCATTATGTTGTGGTGTTCCGGGAGAAGTCCACTGAGACAAAATCCCATTTTGCCTTAGATAATCGACAAATTCATGACTAAGATATTCACCATCTCGGTCAGATCTCAACACCTTGATACTCTTTCCGATTTGTTTCTCCACTTCACTGCGGAATCTCTTGAACATTTCAAAAGATTCGGATTTGTGTTTCATTAAGAACACAACTCTATATCTCGACATATCATCAGTGAATGTGACGAAGTACGAATATCCACCCATGGCTTGAACCCTCATAGGTCCACATACATCAGTATGTATCAGTCATAGGAGTTCTGTAGCTCTCTCTCCGATTCCACTAAACGGAGATTTAGTCATCTTACCAGTGAGACAAGACTCACAAATTGCATAAGATTCATAATTGAAATGGCCCAAAAGACCATCTTTATGCAACCTGTTTATCCTCTTCTCACCGATATGACCAAGTCTACAATGCCAAAGATACGTCTGTCTTTGACGATCATCTACCTTTCTCTTAAGGCCGGAAACATGCATGTTAATTTGTTCTACGTTAACATCAGGTAAGATATACAGCCCTTATTACAAATAACCATTCACACAAAATTCATCACCATGATAAATAAAGCAAATGTTATTACTAAAAACCGTTCGAAACCCACGTCTATCAAGCATAGAAATAGAAATTATGTTCGAAACAAATTTAGGAACATAATAACAATCGTCTAGGAGTGTCAAAATTGAGCCCGGTCCGCGGGCCCACCCGAAGCCCGCCCGAAAAACAATGGGCTCGGGCTTTAAAATGAAAGGCTCGAATGCAAGCGGGCATTCGGGCTCGGGCTTTACAAACATCCCGAAAAATCAAGGCCCGGACCATCGGGCTTCGGGCCGGCCCGTCGGGCATTAAAAAACCTTAACCACCCTTCTAACCCTAGCTACCCTCTTCTCATCCATATTCTTCTCCCCAAACATCTTCTCCCTCCAACAACCCTAGCCACCTCCCTTCTTCTCTTCTCCCTCTCCCACCGTCGCCGCTCCCACCACCGTTGCGCTTCTTCTTCTCTTCTCCCACCGTCGTCGCTCTTCTTCTTCTCTTCTCCCACGTGGCACCGTTCTACTTCTCTTCAAGGTTTAGGTTTCTTCGTCTCCTTGTTCGACTCATCTTCGACTAAAACTCCTCTTATCCATCTCTTCTTTGACTCCTCTTTTGTCCATCTCTGAAATCTGTTGTTTGTTTAGGTTTGGTAATACCCAAAACAAATAAAAGGAGATCGAGGTCGATAGTTGGTATAAGGAACTTGATCCCCTTCCCCCAAAAACTAAAAAGGTACAGTTGATGTCGAACTCGAACTCTGAAAATAAGTCCGACCATTGTTGCGTTGCACAAGAAAATAGGGTTTTCAAACAGTAACATCCATTCGCGGGCTGCCCGATACCTGCTCGAAGCCCGTAGGGCCGGGTCACGGGCCTAAAATTCAAGGCCCGATTGATTTCGGGCCGGGCCGGACCGAACCCGAATTTACCAAGCCATTATCGGGTTCGGGCCGGGTTCGGGCCAGGCCGACCCGTTTGACACCCCTACAATCGTCTAACAACAAGGTCTTGTCCGTAGACATTACAAGGGAAATTGATCCTACGGCTAGAGCAGCAACACTTGCGCCATTTCCAACCTTCAGACTGAATTCTCCCTTCCTGAACCTCCTACTGATCCTCAGCCCCTACAACATATTGCAGACGTTAAAACTGCTACCGGTATCCAATATCCATCTAGACGAATCAATAGTAGTTAAGGAAATCATGAAAACATTTTCCATGAGAATCTTACTTGGTTTCTTGCCCTTTAGAGAGTGCAGGTATTCTTTGCAGTTCCTCTTCCAATGCCCTTCTTCTTGCAGAAGAAGCACTCAGCGTCAGCTTGGTCAGATTTGCCCCTTTTTCCCTTGGGTATGGTCACACCACCCTTGGGCCCATGGAGCTTCTTCTTGGGTTTTTTGTTGCCCTTGCCCTTCTTGGAAGAAGAACCGACCATCATCACGACACTATGTCCCTTAGACGTCTCAGACACTAACTGACTCTCATAGTCAATCAGTTGGTTCAGCATCTCATGCAGATCCGTGTCCATCTTGTTCATGTTAAAGTTAACAATGAACGGAGAGAACGTCTCAGGCAATGAGTGCAAGATCAGATCTTGAGATAACTCTTTGCCAGTGTGCACCCCAGCTTCACAAGCTGTTCAATAAGACTGATCATCTTACGAACATGGGGCCCCACCGGAGAGTTCACAGTTCCTTGATAGGGTTCTCGATCGAATCGAGTATCTTCTCTTGCTTGAGGATGATCTTAAGGTTGCGGTACCAATCATCGAAATTTTCCCTAACAAGCTTGTGGACATCGAGAATGGCACGTAGGGAAATTGAAGCCATTTTTCGGGAAACCTGGAAGGAAAAATTGCAGCATTTATTAGAACACTTATTTAATCAAATAGATATGGACTTTCATCTAAATGATTATTTTACTGACTAATATTACAACAGTATTCAGAAATCGTATTTCTTTCAGTAATATTTCCTGAACTAATCATGCATAAGCCCCCTACTAGTCAGGTCGTTTCTTAAGCATATTAAACAGGTTGATTTTAATATGGCTCTATATCACATAGTCACTTGGTAGTCAGGTCGTTCCTATTGATATAGTTGAGTTCATCCTTCAGCTCATGGTCGGATATCAATTAAGTTTATGTCCCCCAGGTAGTCCAAGCGTTTATAAAAACTAATTGATCCCTCCCGCTAGACATCTGATGTCATAGACATATGAATCGAATTCTTGAACTACATGCCTCTGGTAGTCAGGCCGTACCATGTAAACGAGAATCTATTCAAAAAATGTCTACGATGAAGGAAAAATCTAACGATAAACAATTTATCGTATTAGAACTCAATTATTAATTTTAAAACTAAAATTCTTAATTTTAATTTTTAATTTTAATTCAAAATTATTATTATTAATTTTTATACGTGTGGGTTACGCGCGCCCGCTCGGGCTCACGCGATGCGCCCGCTCGGACTTGGGAGGACCGCCCGCTCGGGCTTGGCGGAGCCACCCGCTCGGGCTGATGGACGAGCACAAGCTAGGGTTTCCAAAAACCCTCGTGCTGCCGCCTTGTTGGTCGCCCGCTCGGGCACTTGCGAATAGCCCGCTCGGGCTAGGTGGGAGCGCCCGCTCGGGGCGAGCAAAATCGTTTGTTCGGGTATGGAGGACCGTATGCTCGGGCATCGACTGAGCCCCCGCTCGAGCTTGACGGACGGACACAAACTAGGGTTTCCAAAACCCTCGTGCCGTCGCCTGGTATGTCGCCCGCTCGGGCTGCTTCGAACTGCCCTCTCGGGCTGACGGAGCAAATTAGGGTTTTTGAAACCCTATTCTTTGTGTCGCACATCCTGTTACCACAGCTCGCTCGGGCCGGAACGTTTGCCCGCTCGGGTATGATCAATCGACCAGGGTTAGGGTTTCTGAGACCCTTCACCCGCACCGTCTACCCTCAGAACCAGAGTCCCGCCGCCGCTCGCTTCGAACTGCCCTCTCGGGCTGACGGAGCAAATTAGGGTTTTTGAAACCCTATTCTTTGTGTCGCACATCCTGTTACCACAGCTCGCTCGGGCCGGAACGTTTGCCCGCTCGGGTATGATCAATCGACCAGGGTTAGGGTTTCTGAGACCCTTCACCCGCACCGTCTACCCTCAGAACCAGAGTCCCGCCGCCGCTCGCACTACAAAAAACACGGTAATTCCAACGGACGGGGCAACGGATCCGTCCGTTGGAAACAAATTCTAACGGATAGCAACGGATATGTTAATGCTTTCAACGGGAGAGAATCCGTTGCAAATCCATTGGAATTTTTAACGGATTTTAACGGAACATTTCCGTTACAAAATCCGTTACAAATCCGTTAACAATTTGCGACGGATTGTAACGGATAATATCCGTTGGACATAT
>CM071862.1:4651586-4666351 GCA_036759665.1 Gynandropsis gynandra
ACGGATTTTTGGCGATTTCCAACGGATTCGTCCGTTGGAAATCGCCAGTTTTTTTGTAGTGTCGTGCGGTGACTCGCCTCCCCGACCCACCCACGAGACCCTCTCGCGCAGTCGGCTGTTCGATTTTTCTCTCGCGCACAGCCTTCACCGCTCGAGCAAGCGCGTTGCTCGTGCGATTCGCCGATCCTCGTCGCACGTTCTCGGTCGCTCGTGGTGGTTCAGGGCAGTGCGCCGCCCTTCGCCTGTGACCGGCATCGAATGCGCGGCTGGCTAGGGATTCGGCCGTGCTGCTCTGCCTCCCTGCACACGTTTGCGTGTTGTTCTTGTGCGTGCGCGCTACGCGCACGCGATGTTTACATTTTTCGATCCAATTTTTTCACAAAAATTCGAAAAAACCAATCCTAAACATGCATCCAGACGCTCTGATACCACTGTAGGATTGATTTCAATTGCGGAAACGTGTTTTATCAACCCGATTATAGATCTAGTCATGTTTAACGATTAGTTTTTCAGGTTTTTCAACGATAAACAATTTACAGAAACAATTTCGTAATACCTGTCGTTGAACGTGCTATTGTCGGATGCGAGGCTTGATGATGCAAGCCCTCTACGCGTATCCACGCCGAGATCGGGACTGCTTTGATGTGGATTTCGGGAAGAACGGAAAACAATTTTTCGTTCTTCGTTCTTTTCTTTTCTGACGACTAGTTTAGGGTTTTGGTTTTCTTAATTCTGATTCTCATTACGAAAACTCGTTTTCCGTATATTTATAATTATTAACTTTTTAATAATTACAAGTTGAACCCATAACTATTGAAATATTACATAAATGGCATGATACTTTCAGAATGTCTAGCCGAGTTCTTTTGACACTTGTACTTCCTTCATGAATGGTCTCTAAATTGTCCCATGCATCTTTTGCAGATTCACATCTTTGAATTTGCTTGAATTCATTTATGTCTACAGAAGAAAAAATTGATGTTAGAGCTTTAGCATTGAAAGTTGAGTTTCTTTTCTCATTGGGTGTCCATTGATCTGAAGATTTTTCTTTGACATTTCCATTTTCATCGATCATTGTTGGAGGATTCCACCCATTCTTTACGGCACTCCAAGCATCTTCGTCGATTCCTCTTATGCTTACTCTCATTTTTACTTTCCAATAGCCATAGTTTGACGCATCAAGCATGATTGATTTTCCGAACGAATACAGATCTTTTGGTTCTTCCATATTGTTGTCTTCTAGGATCTCGAACCTGATTTTAGAATTACTCTAAATGTAGGTTACCAGCTCTGATACCAATTGAAAAACAGTAGAACGACAACGTTAATCAATAACTGGAATCAATAGGACCGAATATATCAAACAATATCAGATTTATTTACGAATCAATCTTTTAAGTACACTTGTCTAGTTAGATGTAAATAAACGCTAATTGTTTCTCTCCACTTATCATTGTATCGCTCTAAGTACACTTGCAACTCTGTGATCTGCACTCACTTAGTCTGCCGTACTTCTTCGATATTACACTCCGATAAGTTAACTGCCTTTTTATATCAAGTTAACTTATCAATTTTTCACGTGTGTCCAGGTCAACCCACCGGTTTTCCAGCTGCACACCCTTCCTTGTTTTTCTCACATCTTGACTTCTTTTGATCCACTTTATACTCCATTTTCTTCTCCTTATTCTTCTCTTTGACTCCTTTATCTTCTCCTAATTCTTTTCTTGAAACTTTATGATCTTTATATTTTTCAACACCCTAATTTTCAAAATATATTATATGTTTCTAACTTATTGCATTAACAAGTTCTATTGCCAAATTATCTAACAATACTGAATCGAAACCAAAATACCAACATCTGTTAAAAACTAATCAAAATGTTATCCCATACAATCACAACGACGGCAATGTGAAAAATATCCAAATCATTATCAAAGATCCATTTAAGTTCCCAGAAAAAGTATATTCTATCGAAGAATAACTTCGAACCGTTGATGATAAATTATAGTAAGAAAACAAAATCACTGTTCTTAAGTGGAACACACGGCTCAACGTCAAGCCGAACCAATGAAAAATGGGGCCTTGTCTCATGCCCAAAGGTTTAACAAAAATAACAGAACAAATTTATGGCGTTAAAGAGAGAGAGGCGCTAAAAAATGGGTAAAGTGTGACATGTTACAAACAGATTGTTTTCATCTGAAAGGAACTCACTTTTTGCGTTACAAACAGATTACAAAGGAGAGTTTCATAGTCTTTTTCAGCTGTAAACTCACCTCTTGAAGGAGCGTGATGAACGGCTGCTTGGACTCACGTGATCTCTCTTCAACAACCCTCCCAGAGATGGAATGCACATTCCTATCCTTACCTGTTCTTGCAAGAAACGTTCCAGATAAGTTAGAGCAAGGAGAGAGAGAGATAGACACAGAGAGAAAGAGAGAGGGAGAGAGGGGGAGAGAGAGAGAGATAGACACAGAGAGAAAGAGAGAGAGAGACCTTCCAACGGCTCTTCCGTGCAAGATGATCGCTTATGACCTCCAAGTTGGTTATGATTTGTCGAAACGTTGGTCTTTTTGAAGGGTCTTTGTCCCAACAATCCTGGATTAACCTGGGCAGAAGCATTGAGATTCCGAGAATAAATAGGAATAGCATAGCACAGAGAGAGTGATGAGAAGTACAAGTCTGATAAAGGAACCTACTCTTTCAACCCAAGTGGATAACACTTTGCAGGAGCGCTGAATGGTGGACGTTCATCTGCTACATATGCTTTTGGAACCTCGCTCTCTTGCTTCGTGGGATATGGCACACTGCCTTCAATCATCTATTACCCACATACAACCTCTTTGTAAGTGGGGGATCTGCTCAAGATTTTCCCTATTTTAACTGAATCAATTGTTCAAGCTTACCTCTTGCAATATCAAAGCAAAAGAAAATACATCTACTTTAGTATCATATTCTTCGTTCCTATACACTTCAGGAGCCATATACCGCCCTGTTCAGTCACGATTTAGAGAATTATCAGCTTCAGCGGTCCACAGTACAAGTTTTATAATATTTCGATGTGCATGATATTCAGCTTTACAATCAGATTGACGGGGAATCTTTTTTCTTTCTTTCTTGTGGAATTGTCCTTGAAGTAGAAGCACATCCCAAGGTGTACATCAGGTACTTTATTTTGGATATAGCAATGCTATTTTCGCCTTATCAAAACTTTTTGCTAGTTCACGAAAATTTCATGTAATACCCTTCGAAATGGTCACAAAATAAACTTACACGATGTATCCTGTGGTGTAACCGGCCTGTCTTCTTTAACTGTTTTAACTACCAGCAGCTTGCTCACTCCAAAGTCTGCAACTTTCAGGTGCCCGGAATCATCCCGCAGTACATTTCTGTTCTCTTATTCGAACAAATAAGAAGCTTTCCAATTTTGCAGCTATGTAAATGTATTAACCCATTTACATTTTGGTAACAAATGAATGGTAGTCATGAAACTAGATACAAGTAGAAGAAAAACATACGAGGGCTCTAGATCGCGGTGGATTATTGCTTCAGGTTTATGTTCATGCAAATAATTCATTCCCCTGCAAAATAATATCGGAATCCCCTCAATATTTTTAAGTTCACATAATCAGTAGCAGCGGATGCAACTGAACCCGAATTGAATACCAATGATCATGCATGAACGGGAAAAAGAAACTGTAAATAATTTTATAAAACAATAGCATATGGATAATAACCATTCAACCTGGCAATATCAAGTGCAAACTTTACGGCTTGTTCTGGCCTCAGCGCCCCTTTCCTGTCTAGATATTCCCGAAGGTCTCCCTTTAAATAAACACAAGAAAACAAAAAACTTGAAGAATAAGTTGGGATGGAATGTAGCTTGAGGAACTTTCACTAAGACAACCAAAATTTGACCATCCTATTCCTTATGTCAATTACCATCAAAATACCAGAGAGTAGTTCTTCTCAAAGGACAAAGCTCAGAATATAATTTAACTAAACATCCTTGGAATTTGTGACCACAGTATTTTCCAGCATGCCAAAAAACATGCCAGAAGTTAAGAACGTGGAAAGTTCCTCCAACAGATTATCTTAATGAGAGACCTTGGAATCAAATGATTAAACAAATTTAGCTATATACAGCTGTACGTGGTTATAGTGATTGAGAAAGAACACAACCTTGGATAAATACTCAGTGATAATCATCATGGGACTACTCTGAGTGACTGCACCAAGAAACTGGACAACATTGGGATGGCGTATCTTTTGAAGCAGAGTAAGTTCATCCCTAAATGCATTCCTGAATGCCAGGAGGATATTAAAACCTTAATGCAAGAGAACTTAAAAATCTAGATAGGATAATAAAGTCAACCCACACTTTGTCTTCATCAGTGAACAATTCCTCTCCAAAGGTTTTAACAGCCACTTTAATTCCACGCCATGATGCCATGCGAAAGGTACCCTAAAAGACATATAGCCATAGATGGATAAGTAACTAGTGAAATAGTAATTATTGCATGGTCTCAACCATAAATAACGATTACAAATGTGAAACACCAACTGTATAACTTACTATCAGTTGCTGCAAAGGACCTTTTACTCATATTGGGGTATAAAAAAGAGACGTATCATGCTTAACTTACTTTGTGCAGAAGGAAGTGAAAGAAACAACAACAAAAGATTTGGGACAACTGAACAAACTACCTTTGAAATTTTGACACTGTTAGAAAAATCAAGCTCCTTCTGATCGATCTCATATTCTGGGACTTCTCGAGCATTTCGGACATGCATGGGAGCTATCTAAAATTCGAAACAGGTTTCGAAACAATTTATTAGTACAGATCCTTTCAACATCACATGGGAATCGCAAAGTAGGATACTTTAGAAGCCAGAGGAAGCAACAAAACAAAAATCATCTCCACAGTAGCACATAACTCATACCGGAGGCTTTGCTCCATGTTCCTCCAAAAGCTTTATCACGTCATGATTTTTGTAGTACACTGCATCTGCAAGAGGCTGGTAATCACAATTACCAATGCCACCATCAATATTGTCACACCTTAAACCTTCAGAGTAAAAAGAACATCATACTAACAAAATCTAAGCCTCTTAAGTAATGAGACTTTCAGAAATAAATTCCCAGCTAATAGAGATATTTTGAGTAACAAGTTTCAGACAGCCGAATACCCAAAACAGTCAGAGGTCGAACACAAGCCATAGCAGATGAATCCACGATCGTCACTCAACTCAGTCTTACCAGAAGAGTCTCCCCATGATTTAATCCATCACAAGTAGCCACTACATTGATTCTACTACTGATATTTCCTTTCGGCTATATACTCTTAGCAGTCTAACCGATTCTGTACTATACCCTGCGGTGATCCTATCCTCTAGTGATCAGTATCATCTTAATCCATTCAAACACCAAAACAAGAATTATAGCAGGAGATCTTGTTCACGCCAAGACTGACGGATACTTGAGTAGCAGAACATAAACGTCGATCAAGAAGCATATTAAGAAAGAACTGGAAAGTCAAAACAAAAAAGAAATCAGAAGCTGAGGGCGAAGAGGAGAGACTTGAGGATTTACCGTACTACCCCACCGGTCCATCGGATCGATCTCCGCGCCACGGCTGAGTAGCAGCTGAACCACGTCGGGTCGTCCCTGACAAGCGGCGACGTGAAGAGCAGTACGGCCGTCGATGTCCTTGAAATTGACATTGGTTCCAGACTCAAGCATCGTATTAATCCCGTCGATGTCACCCTCGTTGACTAAATACATCAGACGAACCCTAGGATCCATCGCCGTAGTCGCCAACGACTCCTGGTCCTCATCTTCCGCTGACGTCGGCCTGGCGTCGGTAGTTCCGCCGCGGCGATCTGGGGCGAGAGAAGATTGACGTCCGAGAGTGAATCTCGCCGGAGAAATTGGCTCCATGGGATCCAAACAAGTGGAATGCGCTCTCTCGGAGTATGAATGAATGAGCTGGAATCGAACTGTAACGGCTGAAACAGAAAAGGCAAAAGAAAATTATAAAAATAAAATAAATAAGAGTCCAACCAACAACAGATAAGAAAGGCGCAAGGGATTTTGCTTTTACCGCCGGTGAAGTATACTACCACTTCTACTAATAATATTATTAGTATTACTAAAATAATAAAAACATTTTATTACTAGTACTATATATATTTTAAATTAGATTTTAAATTTTTATAAGTTATATTTAAATATAAGTTGTTAATGATAACCTTTCGTAAGGTTCTTCTCGAGAAGAAAGAAGATAGATGTATTTCCCATTCACAAGGGAATATATATATATATATATATATATATATATTATCATGAAGATTTATTAGCCTTCCATAAGGTTCTTCCAGAGAAGGAAGAGGATAGATTTATTTTCCATTCGCCATGGAAAAATATGTATTATGAAATTAGTGAAAAAATAAATGAAAATAATTAAAGGTTATGTAATATTGTAATATAAAAAACGAGTTTAGTAGAAATCTAAAAAGGATCGGAGAAAATAAAGATTTTAATAATGCTCCAAACCCCATAGCTGTGAAGCTGCATATACCGTTCTAGGGTTCGTGTGTTCCCTTTCTTCTTCTTCCTCATCCTCTTACTCTGACTCTGGCTCTCTCGCCGTCGCCAATATTGAGCTTTTTCAGGTAATCTTCCGCCTCTGTACGAAATGAACTGGGAATGAGATTATCCGACATATCATCCTAGAAGCCGGGCTTGTCCTTATTCTTATCCGAGTTCTTATAGATCATAGGTGGGTTCGTCCGTAAGAGATCTTTTAGTCTTGTATGTTCGACAATCCGGTGTGCGACGCTGCTATTTGGTTTCTCCTCGCATTATAGGATCATGCGTTGTAAGTGATTTGCAGTTCGCTGTTTGGCCACTGGGAAACCGAAAGGAAATAGAAAATTTTCCTACCTATTGAATCAGTTTTATGTTAAATTATTAAACTTTCTGGTGCTCAGACGTGCTTTAGATCTGGTTGATGTTGATTTCACAGGTTTATGTGAGGTCCCAAAATAGTAGGGGCTCGTGTCCCTTATCTATGATTTTCTGGGTGATTTCTTCCTTTCAGGGTGGTAGTATTGATAATTTGAATGAGCTATTTAGGTACATATCTAAGTATTACGATTGGAGGAGGTTAGTACCTTTAATGTTCAAGTTCTAGTTTGATTCAATTCGACTGTTAATACAACCTAATATGGGTTTAACCAATGTTGAATTCTTAGATTTGAGGCGAGTTTTCTGCAGGAGTCAATTTTTCAGCTCTCTGTTCTCTAGAGCCTACTGGGTTTGATGAACTCTCACTTGTTTGGATAATCATAGAATTGGCCAACTGATTCTGATTCTTGTTCTTTCGGATCAGGCAAGGCATTTGGGCATGGCGAGTATATAACTAGAAGTTTCATATTTACGGTTAACAAGTACCAGCGGAACCTGATAAACAAAACCCCCAAATTGAGAAAGAAAAAGGTTACTTACAAAAATGGAGCATGAGAATGAGAATTCCGATGTTTTGCCTGCCGAGGAGATTAAGAATCAGGCTAACGAAGCATTCAAAGGTGACAGTCTTCTCCAATGTCTTTCAATGATTCTGCTTCGTTTGCTTAATGTATATTTTCTCTCTGAACATGAACAAATTCTGGGGAATCAATTTTGAGTTGAATCCTTTTCTATGTGGGTTCAATCATTTTTGTGCAGGCTGCTTAACTTTGAATGCAATATTGTCTTCCGTTTATGTAATGAAAGACTTCCTGAATCTTGCTCGTTTCCTGCAGCTCACAAATATTCTCATGCTATTGATCTATATACGCAAGCGATAGAACTTAACAGAAACAATGCTGTTTACTGGGCAAATCGTGCATTCGCGCACACGAAATTAGAGGAATATGGCAGTGCGATACAGGATGCATCAAAGGCCATTGAGATTGATCCAAAATACTCAAAGGTTCGATTTTTTGATAAGTTCATTGCTACCTTTTCGCACAAGTACTGAGCATGAGTCACTGATAAGTTGCTGAATCACAGGGTTATTATAGGCGCGGTGCTGCATACCTTGCCATGGGAAAATTTAAGGAAGCCTTGAAGGATTTCCAACAGGTTCGTGTGTTATCATTGTTCTTGTTTGAATCGTTATGTTCCTTGTTTCTTGCCTCTCGACTTTGGTAGCTTCTGACCCGTTTGTTAGCGTTTACATTTCTCGCGTGGAACCCAACATTGTAGAATGCCTGAATTATTGATTAATTTCAAGCTGAAACTTTAACCTGAATAGGTCAGGGCTTGATCGTTTATTGATCTTACCAAGTTAAGAATCCCAAATTCTGGATATGAATCTGTGTGAATTCTGGTTTGGTGTCGGACTTTCTTTGTCTCGTAAGAAAGCTAGTGTGAAAGGTATTGCTGACGTGGACAAAAATATATATCCTAGGTCAAAAAGATATGTCCCAATGATCCTGATGCCACGAGAAAGCTAAGGGAATGTGAAAAACAAGTGATGAAAATCAAATTTGAAGAGGCAATTTCTGTACCTGTATCTGAAAGGCGTTCAGTTGCGGATTCCATTGACTACCGGACAATAGGTATCTTCATTCCTTGCATTTGTTCAGTTGACCTTTATCTTAGCTTGTCGCTTGCCTTGTTCATCCATTTTGGTTCTCTCTTCTCTTGTTGTGATGTGCCTTGGAATTTAGTATTTGAAAAACGGTTGAGTGTAGCTCTGGACTTCAATCGCGATAGATGCCAAGTAATGGTTTCACCATAAAGCATTGATGAAATCATTCTTCTACATATTTTCACATAATAGGGAACAACCCCAGATCATCATACATACCCACCAAAATGGCTTTAGCAGCAGTCGTTGCAGCAGTAGTGATGGCGGTGGGCCCAGCATTAAGCACAACTGTGATGAGACTGATGTTGTTGGTTCTGGTGGTGTTAGGGGCATTTTGGTGGGCTAGCTACAGTGGTAGTAGTGTCTTTTCTCTGGTTTAATCATCATCCTAGGTTCTTACTGATCCAATCATTGTGCATCATTCTCATATACATTGAAGCCCAATCATTTTATCTCTTTCCAAATTTCAGTTGAGAACTAAAATAATTTTGTTATTAAAGTCGAAATGGCATCTAGACATAGAACAGTTGGATGAATAAAACTTTTTCCCTAATTTTCTTTCTATTATTTCATTTTGTTGATGTGATTGGGGTTGCATGTACTTGGGCAGCGTTTGTCTTTTGCTGCATTTAAGTACTAATCAGTTGAATGATGGCATCATGCTTAACTTCTTTCCCTTGGAAATGCTCAGCATCATCAGATAAGTCTGTACCCTGATTCCATAATCAACATATTGATGGTCACTTGTCTTTTATTTCAATTTCATTGTAGAGGTTGATCCCCAATATTCTGGTGCAAAGATCGAAGGAGATGATGTGACCTTGGATTTTGTTAAAAAGATGATGGAGGATTTCAAGAACCAAAAAACATTGCACAAACGGTTTGTATTGTTGGATTAGTGTTGAGCTCATTTGACCCTGATTATTTCTTCACGCTTATCTGCTATAATATTGCAGGTATGCATACCAAATTGTCTTACAGACAAGGCAGATTTTGCGTGCACAAAATTCTCTTGTTGATATTAATGTGCCTAATGGCAAGCATTTCACAGTTTGTGGCGATGTCCATGGTCAGGTATCCATTGTGTTTTCCCTACTGTTCTGTTTCCCACAATCAATCGAAAAATCTCCAGTCACATACAGTGTATTGTATATGTACCTTACTTCTCCTCTACCTTATCAACAACTGTCTTTACATAGTTGAAACAGAAAGGACTCGCCAAATCTGATGCAACTAGGCTAGTTGTTCATAGATCTTTTATCGAATCGGTTTTCAGTATTCGTCAACTGATTTCTTCGAGTGGTCAGTGTATTGTATCATAATGGTTTGTTGATTATCATGGATATGCATCACCTTCCTAGACAACAGGTCATGACTGTTATATTGTGTAAATGTGGTCGTGACACTTTCTGTTTATTTTTGCAGTTCTATGATCTCTTAAATATATTTGAGCTTAATGGTCTTCCTTCTGAAGAGAATCCATACCTTTTCAATGGCGATTTTGTGGACAGAGGCTCATTCTCTGTGGAGGTCATTCTCACGTTGTTTGCTTTCAAGTGCATGTGTCCGTCATGTAAGTTGTTCCTCTAATGCTGTTAGCCATCTGAATTGTGTTTTTCTAGCTCGAGGATGATTGATTGCATTCTCTTGTTAGAGCTTAAACTCTGAAAACATATTGGAAATGTTGTTGACATCCCTCAAGGTTATCACATGTTCTTGTAATTATATTTTTGAGATTGCAGCCATATATCTAGCCAGAGGGAATCACGAAAGCAAAAGCATGAACAAAATATATGGTTTTGAGGGAGAGGTCAAGTCGAAGTTGAGTGAAAAATTCGTGGAACTCTTTGCAGAAGTTTTCTGCTGCTTGCCGTTAGCTCATGTAATAAATGGGAAAATATTTGTGGTTCATGGAGGCCTCTTCAGTGTTGATGGCGTGAAACTGTCGGACATCAGAGCAATTGACCGTTTCTGTGAGCCTCCAGAAGAAGGTAAGTTATGTATTCAGTGTGTATGACTACGCGATTAAATGAATACTGATGCCTCTCTGCTCATTTATTGACCGCAATAAGTTATGAAGCTCGGACCCTCTAGTCGTTGTTTTCTTTGATCCCGGAAGCCAATAGTGAATCTGAACTTTGTGTTTTCCGTTTAATCATATAATGCTATCCATGTCTATTTAGGGTTAATGTGTGAACTGTTGTGGAGTGATCCTCAACCCCAGCCTGGAAGAGGTCCGAGCAAGCGGGGAGTTGGTCTCTCATTTGGTGGAGATGTAACAAAGAGATTCTTGCAGGACAACAATCTAGGTTTGACTGTTGCTCATTCTTTATTTATGGTTCGGTGTTTGAACCTTTTTTAAAACGGGTTTAACACTCATTTCCTGAATTGGCAGAATTGGTGGTCCGATCACATGAAGTAAAAGACGAAGGTTATGAGATTGAGCATGATGGTAAACTGATAACAGTCTTCTCCGCACCAAATTACTGTGATCAGGTAAAACTGGGTTTTAAATTTGACTTTTGAACAGTAAAACTTGAAGGCGATGTTAGTTTTGTACCATCTTCATCACTGATATGTGACAATGTACATATGTTAGAACAAACATTCTTACAGTGCCCACTTTTCTAACCAAAGTTGGAATGGTATCGCTGCAGATGGGTAACAAGGGTGCCTTTATTCGCTTTGAAGCTCCTGACATGAAGCCAAACATTGTTACATTTACAGCTGTGGTGAGTATAGCTTTACTTCCACAATTAACAATCTTCTTTGTTGTTCGATTTCCAACGAACTGGAAACTCTCTCTCTCGATTTCTGATGAATGATAATTGCTCAGCCACACCCGGATGTGAAGCCAATGGCATATGCAAACAATTTTCTTCGGATGTTCTCTTAACCTCTTAACTGTGGATAGAGGGGAGAAAGTCTATTCAAAAGGGTTCATAAACATGTTTCAGAAGGAAGCAGCAAACGGATTTGATCGGTACCAGTCTTCTTTTTTCATAAATTTTTCTCTTGCATTAAGTTTATCTGCTGTTCTCTTTAGCTTGATCACTCCAAGTTTTCCATGGTCGATTCCAAAAAGGGAAAAGATCACTGTTTTAGATGAAACTTTGTGATTATACAGAGAGTGATCAAAACCCTTTTGTAAAAATAATGACCAAAAATATCTTATGTATTCCTCAGACCATCAAAGCTTGTTTTAGCTGTATTTCTTGTTTCTCAGCAAAACCCTAAAAGGCAAAGACAGTGATGATTAACATAAAGTAAACTGAAACTGATTGACATATGCTGTTGGAATAGTTTTGTCTTCAGTTGTGAGATTCAGATGTACGGATGGCACTTATATTACTGATTGTTTGGGTCGAGCCATGAGTGCTCATGAACTCTCTGCAACAATGGCATCGGATTCTTCCTTTATTGTGTTGATTCTTTGTTATCCCAAGATTGCTACTATTACATTCACTCTGTTTTTGCTGTACAATCACATATTCCTGTGTTCAATTATATGGGTTTTATTATGTAATGAACTCTGAATTTGGAGGAAAAAAATTGAGGGCATGGTTTATCCAAAAATGTGGAGAAAGAGAAAAAAGAGAATGGAAGTGGTGTCAAATCTGAAAGCACCAGAGGCTGACAGAGACCAGAAAAACATAGATTTCATTTTAAACCTAATATATGTAAATATATCTTTTACTTCTTCTTTTTTTATTACTGACTTTTAATTATCTTCCCGCTCTCTTTTTTCTGACCGTTGGATTTAGTCCCTTCGCTTATCCTAAACTTGATTTCCGTACGGTCATTATGAGCTTCTGGATTCCCCACGTTTGCATATATATATATATACTATCAATTTATCGTACGAACGCATACATACACACATGTATGATGTACATTATCTGCGTCGTGTTAGATTATGTACCTTTTAAATAGTTTCGATTCCAATGTCTATACACATTTAAAAACATATCAGTTAGTATACATTATATAAAAATGTATATTTATTTTAGATTAAAATTTCATATTGAAATTAATATCTACTATTTAATAAAAGCATTATCAACAAAATAACAATACCATGCTCGATATTCAATCTTTATTATTTCTATTAATCTAAATCGCAATTAATACTTTATATAGTAAAAAAATTACATATGTTTTTCAACAATAACCTTTTAATGTTAGCTTTTGGATAAATCATTGAGTCTTTACAGTTTGTTACCATTAGAGTTAAATGGTAAACCTTGTATATATCACATTTTAAAAAATTAACAAGAATAACACTTGAGAAACTCGTTCGGACCGTTATGAACAGTCTGATATGAACATATACATATGACATGAGTAATGAATATAGCTGTTATATTTTTCATTTTTTTTGTGGGTATACACAAAATTACATTTTCACCCTTAAAATATATACGTCTCTTATGCTTCCCTTAGTCTAATGAAGCAAATATATTCACATAAATATTGTAACACGTCCAACCATTTTCTGAAAAAGATGAGATACATGTGTCCTTCACATCCCCACTTCCTTCTTCTTCTTCTTCTTCGACCCCACGCGTCTCTTTCAGTCACTTCATATCCCTTCTTTATCATTCTCTCTCTATCTCCATAAGCATGCTGGCTTCGTGTCTTGTCCAATCCGCCATTAAAAACCCCTTCAAACTACGTGTTTGATCAAATACAACACTAAAGTTTCTATCAAATTTATATACTATATAAATTAATCGAACATCTTCGTTGATAATCCGCCAATTTTATCACTGATAGGAGGATCTCTCTCTCCCTTTCTCTCTCTATATATATATCTCTCCATTATTTCTATGTTGAATATGATGGTCTCTCGAGCATGGCATAATAACAGGCAGAACCACAAGAAACCCTCTCAAAGAGAAGCCGTTTAGTTCCACTCTCACACAATGCTCTCTTCATCGATTCTTTCACACACTCTCTTCTTCCTTATCATCTCTCTCATTCTCCACCATGTAAACACGCAGCAACAATCAAACTCTCTCCCTCCCTCCGAATCACACATTCTGTTCGCCATCATGGACTCCATGTCATCCGACCATCAATGGCGTCTCTCCTACCCTAACCCTTGCGCTCCTGGCTCTTCTTGGCCTGGTCTCGAGTGCAGAATCGGACCCGACCGATTCCTTCACGTCTCTCGTCTCGACTTCGGTTCTCCACCTAACCCTTCTTGTAAATCCTTTGCTTCTTTTCCTCGCCTCATTTTCTCTCTCCCTCACCTTCAATCCGTCTTTTTCTTCAACTGCTTCACTCATTTGCGCACCACCATTGTTTTCCCCTTCAACAAGCTTTCCTTCAACTCTTCTCTTCTTCAACTCAGCCTCAGATCAAACCCTTCTCTCGTTGGATCAATCCCTCCTCGCCTTTCTTCGCTTAAGTCGTTAAAGATCCTCACTTTGTCCCAAAATCGATTGACAGGAAATATCCCACCGGCGATTTTTAAGTTAGAGAACTTAGTACACCTTGACTTGAGCTACAATGGACTCACAGGGAGCATTCCCATGCAGCTGGGCAATGTTAAGAACCTCGAAGGCTTGGACTTGAGCTATAATTCGCTCGTGGGTCCGATCCCTAGCACGATTTCAGAACTGGGTTTGCTCCAAAAGCTCGATCTGAGTTCGAACTCTCTGTTTGGCGCCATCCCTGACGGTGTAGTAAAGCTGCATTCTCTGTCTTTTATGGCTTTAAGCAACAACAAACTAAGAGGGCCATTTCCAAAGGGAATTTCCAAGTTGCAGAATTTACAGTACTTCATCATGGACAACAATCCGATGTTTGTTCCTCTTCCATCCGAACTAGGGTTCCTCGTTAGTCTCCAAGAACTCCGTCTTGCAGATTCAGGGTACTATGGTGAAATTCCAGAGAGTTACACCAAATTGATGAATCTAAGCTCACTGTGTCTGTCAGACAACAACTTAACAGGCAAAATCCCAACTGGGTTTGGCTCTCTGCCTCACATTTTCCATCTAAATGTCAGCAAGAACATGCTGATCGGCGTCGTACCGTTCGATTCAAGCTTCCTGAGGAGATTGGGTAAGAACTTGGATTTAAGCGGAAACTCAGGACTCTGTCTGAACCCAGAAGATGAGTTCA
>CM071862.1:4676249-4689906 GCA_036759665.1 Gynandropsis gynandra
CCCGAACCCGCGGGTTCGAGTAATTTTTCGTGGGTTCGGGACGGGTTTCGGGATGGGACGGGTCGTGCGGGTTTTTTGCCCACCCCTACCATTGTTCGAACGAATTGTTTTAACGAACATATTGAATTGTCGAGAAACCATGGCAACAAAATTTCGAATATGAGTCGATGTTTCAGCTTTTGTTGTCATGAGATAGACCCAAACCCCTCGTGAGAAATCATAAAAATGGTCAAAAAATATTTTGCCCTAGAAAATGATGGTGTTCAATATGGACCCCATAGACCACAGTGTATAAGTTCAAAAGGAGACGAACTTTTATTGGAACTAATCGGAACACATTCTCGTGTCTGCTTTGCGCGGATACAAATGTCACATGCTTTATTCAACAACTCATCACAACCAGAAAAATTCAGATCAGAAATCAAAGCCAATGTCTTTGAAGAAACATGACACATCCGTTGGTACCAAAGAACATCGTTGCTGAGATCATGAGAACAAACAACCCCAACACTCTCCACACCCCGAAAATAATACAGTCTCTCGCATTGTTCACCCGCTCCAATCAAAATCTTGGTGTGTCGGTCTTGAATAGTGCAAAACTTATTAGCAAATTGAACCAAAAAACCCATTTGTCCAAGTAGTTGAGAGATCGAGATCAGATTGTAACTGAGTCCTTCAATAAACAATACATCTCTCAATCGAAACTGAGGTGTAAAATCAATATAACCATGTTGAACTGCAATACTCTTTCGTCCATCAGGCAATATAATCGAACACGGTGGCATGGTCAAGAGGTCTCGGAGAATTTCATAGTTCCTTGTCATATGATAGGAACATCCAGAATCTAAAATCCAAAACAAATCAGAGTGCTTACCAGCAACAGTCTCGCTAGCACCAATTTTTGAAGCATTCAACAGCGCGACAAGGGTTCTCCACTGCTCGTAACTTATGTCGCTTACAACTTGTCGATGAGACTCATTCGAGAGAAGCCGAAGGCCCCGTTGCAGCTGTCCCGCGACCTCTGCCAGTACGAGTTCTTGGGCGATCGCCCCACTAATTGGGATATACGAGGATCTTGAAACAGGTGCTCGAGTAGTGCCCTGTTCGACCGCAGTTTGTGTAGATAATTTTGTCTTTGTCCACAGATGAGTTTCTTGTCGAAGAACCTGTTGTGACCGTGAAAGCCATAGCAGGAAGTTCATCACTGAACTTCACAGAACGTGATCCTTCGTCCTGCAAAACGAGGTTATAGATAGTGTCGAGGTCAAGAAGAGTGTCTCGAGATAGGACATTAGAACAGACGGCCCCAAAAAGAGATTCGTCGAGACCCATAAAACAATCGTGCACTCTGTCATCTTCTCGATCCTTCTCAAGGTGTTTGTTCAGATCACAAACACACTTTCCACATTGACAAGTTCGCAGAGGCTTGGCATGCATAAGATTACGCCAAATCTTACTCAACTTGCCATAGTAAGAGTCGATATTCATTCCATGTTGGGGTGCATTGCGCCAGCGCAGATCACACTCTCTGAATTCGAGGTCCATTCTTCACAGCGAAGCGGCTTTTCAAATGATCCCAGAGTTCTCGTGCATCTTCTCGATGAATCAGCTGAGAACGAACGGCGGATTCGATGGTGTTCTTGATCCAGGACACCAAAAGAGCATTGATCGTGTCCCAATCACTGAAATTTGCAGTGTGGGGATCTGGTTTGGGAATTGTCCCATCGAGGAACCCATATTTCTTCCGTGACTTCAGTGTCGTGCGGAGATTGGCTGCCCATTCATCGTAGTTGTATCCGTGCAGCAACGGTTAAGAAAGAACAAGGCTAGGGTTGTCGCTCGAGGTGATGTCATAAGGGTTGATCGTTCGATGGGGCTATTCGGTGACGGAGGAGAGGATCTCCTTGCCTTTCGGATTCGTGGTCGGTGCTGTGGTCAGGAGAGTTTTCGAGTTCGAAGAAGAATCAGAGTCACTTTTGGAATTATGGTGAGACATCGTCGAAGTTGGAAAAACAAGGTTTCGGGTTCGAGATTCGAGCGGTTGGTTTCGGGTTCGAGATCGAGAATTGAGCGGTTAAGGCTCTGATACCATAACAAGTCGGCAAAGAAGATGGAAAAATCTATGTGTCTCTCATTGCCATCATACGGAGAACATATATACAGATTGAAGTTTAACCTAATGAAATTCTAAAGAATAGAAAAGAAAAGTATTATTCCAGATTATTAGGTAACAAATAGAAGAATAAGTCATCACATATATATTTGCCATAATAATCTATAAACCCTAAAGGAAATATCATTTTTGTGTAAGTAATAATTCCTCTTTAATCCCTATCCGAAATTTATAAGCCCTAAATATCATATTGACGTGGACCCTTCCATTCCTAAGTTCACGGGTCATACGTGACTCAGAGTTGGTCCTATTTTTAACTACGTTGTTGTCCTTCCGACAAAAGTTGTCTGCATCATCTTAAATATGTAACTTCGACTACAAAAGGAATTGATATCTCATTTGATATAAATCATTTAAATATATGGTCCGAGCCATATTAGTCATATTATTTAATTTTCATTATGAAGGCCCATTAGATCCACAATTAGGCCCATGTTCTAAATCATGGCCCATAAATGTCTTGCGTTGCGTTGAGTAATCAAATTGAATTTAGCATACCGAGGAAAGGCAACCCATGTTTACGCGCTATTTGATCACGTGAATCCACTCGCGTTTATTTATTTACACGTGACGTGTTTATTAGGCGAGTGATGTGACGGCGAGAGTGGTAAAGGTATGTCACTTGTATATCCCGTCGGATAAAACTGACAGATAAGCTGATTAGTCTTCTAGAAGAAATCTTATCCGTTGATCCAGCTTGCTAAGACTTTGTAAATAAAGTCAATGATGCTTTTCTCACCGTTGGATCTTAATAGATCCATTAGATTTCATACACGTGGCATAGATACCATACATCTACCCGCAGCAGAATTCACTTGTCGTGAGGATATAAATAAGGGTTGTTTGTTTCTTCGCTCTCTTCTGTGTTCTTCGGAATTTTGCTAATTTTTCTTTCATCGGCAATGGAGATCTCTGAAAGAGTGAAAGCTCGATTGGCTGTTTTGTCGGCGCATTTGGTGGAGCCTGAGCCACTCGGATCGTCGGAAATCGAGAGATGGTGCACGTTGGCGAACATGGCTCCGCATGGATCTCTGAAGGGAACGCTGACGATTGTCGACGAGCGCACGGGGAAGAAATATCAGGTCCCGGTCTCCGAAGAAGGTACCGTTAAAGCCGTTGATCTCAAGAAGGTATGCCCGATCCTAATTTTGATGTCAAAAAATTGTGTTTTCGGATTTCATGATTATGAGAGTGGATTAGCAGTGGTTCTGATGTTAGTGCTCGGAGTATTGCCTATTTTTCCTCTAAATGATAAGAAATCTGTCGCCTGATTGAAGAATATCTAGCTGGTTTGGTTGTAATCATGCTCGCTTATTCGTCGATTTGCGCTTTTGGTGTGAAGATAACTACGGGGAAGGAGGACAAGGGGCTTAAGTTATATGATCCTGGTTATTTGAATACGGCTCCTGTTCGGTCGTCGATTTCTTACATCGACGGGGACGAAGGCATCCTCCGATATCGGGGATACCCAATCGAAGAGTTGGCTGAGAGCAGCACTTTTCTGGAGGTTGCTTATCTCCTCAGTAAGTATGGATCATGTGTTAGCTTGTTGTTTTGTGCTCAAATGTTGATAAAACATGCGCTGATCATGTTTCCACGATTCTGGTCGGGATCAATAAATCGACATTTGCTGGAATTGGATTGAACATACTACTTTTCTTCATTGTCAGTGTATGGGAATCTGCCATCTCAAAATCAGTTAGCAGACTGGGAGTTTGCGGTTTCTCAACACTCAGCTGTGCCGCAAGGAGTGTTGGTGAGAATTCACTCTTTCTTGGATGCATTTTTATTATAGTGCCGTGGTCTGTCAGTAGTGTAGGATTAATCTCTACTATCAATTCCAATTTTTTCACCAAGAATTGTCAATCGGAGATATGCCTGAACTGGACTCAATGTACCATGTGAAACATTTCTTGTCATCAAACAACAACAATGTCTTTGGTTGATCGAGAGTCCTGAGCTGAATTCAATGTGGCACTATTGAGCTTTAGATTTGTGAAAAATTGTTGTACAAGCTGTAGTGAAAAGAATCTCATTGCTGCTTTTCTGAGAGGAATATTTGTTTCTGACTAGAAATTACTTTCCAATGTTCTTGCAGGATATTATACAGTCTATGCCTCATGATGCACACCCAATGGGTGTTCTTGTTAGTGCAATTAGCGCACTTTCCATCTTTCATCCTGATGCAAACCCTGCTCTTAGGGTAAGTCAGGATTGACTTCTTGTCTAGTGACTCGTGTCGGTGTGTTGAGATGTTGTTCACATGAAAACATGCTATGTTCTGTTTTCAATGGATGCAGGGTCAAGATATTTACAAGTCTAAACAAGTTAGAGACAAACAGATTGTTCGTATTCTTGGAAAGGTGTGTTTAATTTTTTCCATTTGTTTCCTTGTTCGTTACCTTGTTTTTTATGATCCATTTAATAAGAACCAAAAGGTGTAAATGAATTGTGAATTTAGATGTGTGTTTAGAACAGAGAGTTGCAGTGTGGATATAAAATAAAATGTGTGTGCAGGCACCAACTATTGCAGCAGCTGCTTATTTGAGGATGGCAGGAAGGCCTCCCGTTCTTCCGTCCAGCAACCTTTCTTACGCTGAGAATTTCCTCTATATGCTGGATTCCATGTATGCGCCCACTATGTTCTGTCTTGATTTTGTTCGACATTTGTAGGGATCATTGAGAATGTTTAAGATTTATGCATGCTGACCAATTCAAAGTTCATGCACAATAAGTGTTGATCCATTGGAAAGCTTGCATAATTTCCGAAATGACTTACCCAACCAGCTTCTCTTTCTCTAATGATTACAGGGGCAATAGGACTTACAAACCTAACCCTCGACTAGCTCGAGTCCTGGACATTCTTTTCATACTGCATGCGGAACATGAAATGAATTGCTCCACTGCCGCTGCCAGGCATCTTGCCTCCAGGTACATCTCTTTGGTTTGGCTATGATGATGAGTCTGCTAAGAGATATCTTACTGAATTGCATGTCTCTGCAGTGGTGTTGATGTGTACACTGCTGTAGCTGGAGCTGTTGGAGCACTATATGGTCCACTTCATGGTGGTGCAAATGAGGTTGGCAGAGAGTGCCCTCATGTTTTACTTTTCTTTTGTGCTTGAATGTTCCCGCGATTGTTAAATCATTCTTCCGTTGATGTCATCAGGCCGTGCTTAAGATGTTATCAGAGATTGGGAGTGTTGAAAATATTCCAGAGTTCATTGAGGGTGTGAAGAACAGGTAACTCAATTCTTGAAAGCACTAATTACTTAAAGTTTGGTCAGTAGCTCCATCAATATTCTCATTCCCATCCCGATTTATATATTCAGGAAGAGGAAAATGTCAGGTTTCGGACATCGTGTTTACAAAAACTATGATCCCCGAGCAAGAGTTATTAAGAAACTGGCAGATGAAGTATTTTCTATCGTTGGAAGGGATCCTCTCATTGAGGTATATATTTTTTTTTTTTGTGTCATCACTCATCATGATCAAACCTATTTTATGTACGTTGTGATTAGTGAATAGTCATGATCTTCTTAAAGGCGTCCGTGTGTTTAATTAATGTATGTTGTTTGCAGGTAGCTATTGCTTTGGAGAAGGCAGCTCTTTCGGATGATTATTTTGTCAAGAGAAAGCTTTACCCGAATGTCGATTTCTACTCTGGATTAATATATAGGTAAAGCATATACATTTCTTCCCCCTAAATTCGATGAAGAGCTGGATTACACATGTAAAGATACAATGGAGTAATGTGGTGTGTTGAAAACAGGGCAATGGGATTTCCGCCGGAGTTCTTCACTGTCTTATTTGCAATCCCTAGGATGGCCGGATACTTAACTCACTGGCGAGAGTCGTTGGATGATCCCGACACCAAGATCATGAGGCCCCAACAGGTTAGCTCACTCCATTGTCTTCCCTGTTCCATGTCGAGGCTACAAGTATATAGATTTATGGACGGAATTTTTGGTCTAATCACGGACCGATTTGGGTCTACGTCCCTGATTTTGTGCTGAGGAATGTTTCGGACGAGTATATACGGATTTCCACTGGAATGCCTTTGGAAACATGATGAAAATAGATTTGACTGTATATGCCTTCGGAAACATGAATGTATCTAGACTATTTAGGGACGGATTTGGCCTTCTTTATACCGCCATTTTCTAGTAGCAATAGAGACGATGAATATAGATGATTTTTCTGAAACCGAACCGTGCATCTTAACGTGTAGGTGTACACCGGAGTGTGGCTGCGGCATTATGCACCGGTGAGAGAGAGGACGCTATCAAATGAGTCGGACAAAGAGGCCGACAAGCTCGGGCAAGTCTCAGTTTCGAATGCGTCGAGAAGGCGTCTTGCTGGTTCAGGGATTTAGGACTTTGTTGTCTTAAACCCACCAATAAAGGAAGAAGAATAGATGGTCGGAACTTGTGTCGGCCCCCGACCTAAATATGGTCGCTCTTCATATTTGTCCTTTTGCTTTTTACTTGATTGTTTATAAAGTCACATGTTTGTGATAAGCTCTCGCTGGAGGTTAGTAATAAATAATCATATTTTTGAACTAAAATTTATCATTTTATGTTGTATTAGGTTATATTAGATCTAGGATTGTACGAACTATACACAATAATAATATGGTTATGTTATAACATATACAAACTTACATTGGTTCCGTTATAAAATAATTTGATTTTATTAAAATATTATAATTTAAATAAATTTTGATTTTAAATGGTTGTTTATTCAGCTATTATTAGCATAATTTGGTTTTTGGAAAAAAAAAAGATAAATGTTAAAAAGTAATAAGTTCTCGTAGAATTGAAATAAAATCTAAGAGTGTAAAAACTCACAAGTACATTCGAAGTCCATACATTTTACGAGTTGATGGGGTTGATGGTGTTGATTTAGTCAAACTATTTATAACTTTTTTAGGAATTGTTGTAGATTTGTTATTGCATTTTTTATTATGTTTTGATTGTAGATTGATTTTGTCAGAATTGAAATATAAAAGGAGTTAAAAGGAGTTGTGTTGTATAAATGATTTATTATAGTTCATTATATCATAAAAATATATGTATATATAAAATGTTTGTGTGTGTATATATATATATGAAAATATTTGATAAAATTATTAAAATTATTATATATGTATGTTTGTGTGTGTATATATATGTTTATTATATATATATATATGTTTTGATAAAATTATTTTAAGTTTCTATTATAATTTATATTAATCATAAATATAGATATATGTATATATATATCGTATATTCAAATATTTGAAAATCATAATTAAAAATATATAAATAGAAAATTTTATAAACAATTGTCTATTTTGGTAATTTTGCTCAAAACGTAAAGCGCAACAGTTTTCTACCATTCGCTTCTAGTCGCAGTCGTCTGCAAGCACAACGTTTTCACCATTCAGACAAAATGAAACAAAACGCCGCCCAACGCAAGCGCAAATGCCGCCAAACGCAAGCACAAACGCTGCGTTTCTACCAGTCGGGCCCTTAGAGATATCAATTTGGATTGGGTTTAGTGGGTTAAACCAATCCAACCCATTTAAAAAAGAGATAAGTTTTTAATAAATGGGTATAAATTTATATAGATTTATTGGGTATAAAGTCCATTTACATTAATTTTAGTGGCTTTTACCTATTTAATCCGTTAGGCTCGTATATCATTTACTTCTCTTACCTTTACGCTCTCTGTCGTTGCAATCACACTTCACTTCAAATTTATCGCCGTTCCAAATAGCTGATTTTGACACGTATTTACCCGATTTTTATCTGAATTTTAATCCGATTTCACCCAATTTTATTCACCGAATTTCTAATCGATTTCATTCAACTTCCTCGAATTTCAATCCAATTTCACCTAATTACTCGATTTCACATAATTTCAACCCGATTTCACCCAATTTTAAACCAATTTCACCTAATCTCAACCAATTTCACTCAATTTTAACTCGATTTCACCCAATTTCAACTTGATTTCACCCATGTTTAGCTTGATTTCACGAATTTTAACTCGATTTCACCCAATTTTAACTCGATTTCATCCAATTTCAACCCGATTTCACCCAATTTTAACTCTATTTAACCGAATTTCAACCCGAGTTCACCCAATTTAACCCAATTTTAACTCGATTTCATTCCATTTTACCGAATTTCAACCCGATTTCATCCAATTTTGACTCGATTTCACCTAATTTTAAATCGATTTCACCTAATTTTATCGAGTTGAAATTCAATGATATTGGGTGAAATCGGTGTGAAATTCGATGACACTGGGTGAAATCGAGTTAAAATTGGGTTAAATCGGATGAAATCAAGTTAAAATTGGTGAAATTAGGTGAAATCAAGTCAAAATTGTATGAAATTGGGTTGAAATTAGGTGAAATCAGATTAAAATTTGGTAAAAGTGGGTGAAATCAAGTTAAAATTGGATGAAAATGGATTAAAATTCGGTGAAGTTGGATGAAATCGAGTTAAAATTAGGTGAAATCGGTTTCATAAATTAGTGTTTTGAATATTGAAACATCAACTATAATATCTATTATATATATATATCATAAATGTTAAATGATAAAAATATACATACAAAATATTAAGTATACGAATAAACACGTTAAACCCATTTAACCCGACCTATATAAATCGTTATTAAATGGGCCGGATTGAACCCAACCGAATTATATTATAAAACTCATTTTATTTTAATGGGTTGGGTACAACCCAACCCATTGACATCATAACATGCACTCCGAGAGAAAAGTAGAGAAAGAAAAGCCACAATACGCAAGGCTAATCAAGTGTATCTTTCCTTAAATTTGAGTGAGATCAAAGAATGAACGATTTTGGGAAACACATGTATGTGATTTAGGATTTTAGAGTCTGTCATAACTCCGAAAAATTGAGTATTGAGAGTCGTAAACTTTCGAGTGTTAGGAACTTTATTAATGAGTATCATATCTGAGTCAAGAGGAGTACTGACTGCGGACTAGTTGCAACTCAAAGAGAATAAAGTTGTAATTAGATTTGTTACTTGATAAATAAAGTACGTTTAGTTGAGAAATTTGTTATCTCGATTCTTGTTGTGTTTATACATACTTGCATTTACAAGTGGTATCTGAGTTGGTCACGATAAAATAATGTCGTGAAATATTCAGAAAGACAAGTATGGACAACACAAATCCTTTAGGTAAACTGGTACTCCTAAACTTATCAAACTATGGTTACTAGAAGGTGCGTATGCTAACTACGATTCGTGGAATTAATGAAGAAACTTAGAGGGTTGTAAACAAGGTTGGAGTCCACCTACAATTGTAGATCAAAATGGAAAGATTGTCGAGAAACCTGCTGAAGACTGGACACCTTTGGCAAATTGGCGTTCCACCTATAATGCTAAGACACTTACAACTATTTTTGGATCTACTAATATGGACGAAATGAAATGGAATTAGAAATATGAAATCAACAAAAGATGCATTGGAGGCGTTGAAAACAATACATAAATGAATTCCAAGTATAGAGATGACCAGATTGGACATCTTGGAGCATCAATGTTAAAAAATCTCCATGGAAGAGAATGAAAACGTAAAAGAACTTTGTGGAAGACTGGGTGCTCTTGCTAATATAGCATATGTTCTTGGGGAGGGTTATGAAGATGAGAAACCTATAAAAAAACTTTTTAGGTGTTTTTCTTAACAAATTGAAACAAAAGATGCGGCCATGAAGACTGCACTAGTTAGTGAATCTACAAGTTTCCAAAAAATTGCAGATATTTTGGTAGCTTACGAAATAGAACTTGAGTTAAAGAAATAAAGCTCATCAAAATAAAAGCCAAAGGAATAGCTTTTCAGACAGAAGAAAAAATTAATGAATTAGTAATTTCGAAGATGTTGGATTGATAGCAAAAAAAGTTCAACAAGTATGTGCAAAAAGAACGTGGCCAATTTCGTATTCTGTCTGAAATTCAACTTAATTCAAAACCAGAAGGAATATCCATCATAAAATGCCACAAATGCAAGGAATATTGACACATACAACAAGAATGTCCTACATTTCAAAAGAGAAGCAATTTTGAAGCCTTGGTTGCAAAGAATACGAACATACAAAGAGCGAATGTGGAAATTCACAAAAGAAACAAAAGAAATCACTGGTTATGTTCAGTGAATATGAAATTGAGTCTAATCGAAAGTGAAGAAGAAGAAATTACAAACTTTGTGGTATTTCTGGAAATTGTTGAATATCTCAAAGAATTTGGTGAACAATCTGAATCTGATAGTGACGATGAAGAGCTCACCATGGAAACCTTATATGTTGCATGAGAAAAAATGACGCAAAAGAATATTGAATTGACACATAAAAATCCTGATTTAGAATTGGAATTGATATCCACACAACATGCTCTGGAAGATAAAGAACGACAACTGAAACAAACAAACATAGAGCTAAGAGCTAAGGAAGAGAAACATCTCAAGTGAAACGACATTTAGAAAATGAGAATTCTAAATAATGAGATGAATAAGTTAGGTTATTTGATAAAAACTGAAAAGACCGAGAAAATAATTTTGGATTAGGCTACTACGAATCAAGCAAATAGAAATTCTAGAGTGGATCTACATCAAAGACTAATAGAGATCAAGAAATATGTGGTTTTAGCTAAACACCTACCAAATGAAACTCAACACAAATCAGTTGGACCTCATTACAAAAGAAAATAATCTAGATGATGCTACCATTATGGAAGGAAATGATACATTCGCGTAAGGAGAAATAATTTTTTTGAGGTAAATACACTAATTATTCATATACTAAGATGTTAAAAATTTGGATGAAAAAAGATGATAGATGCAATATTGCATACACTTCAACTGCTGATATTTTGATAGTATTTTGATTTAGGGTGCTTTAAACATATGACATGTATTAAAAATTATTATCAGAATTGATCAAATAAATCAAAAGAGACAATGTTATTATTGGTGATAAACATAACAATAAGATAGTGAGAAAATAAGTTTTAGAAAAGAACGAAAAACCTATTTTATTGATGTTTATTATGTCAAAGGACTAAAAATTAATCTAATTAGTATTAGTCAATTATATGATAAAGGTCTAAAAGTTAAATTGACAAAACTTGGTTGTGAAGTTTCTGATTAGAATTATGAAGTTATCTTGACATGAGTTAGAACTATGAATAATAGCTATAGTTGGAATAAAAGATTGATATGTCTTAAAAGCACTCGTAGCGATTTGAATCCAGACATCAACGTTTAGATCACATGAATACAAGATCCGTGATAAAACTAATGAAAACGAAAACTGTTCAAGGAATTTCAATGCTTGATAAAGGAGAACAAGTCGGTTGCAAAGGATGTCAACTAGGGAAACGTGTAAAAATGTATCATAAAAAGATGACATAAGTTAGAACTGGAAAGATCCTAGAATTATTTCGTATGAATTTAATGGGACCAATTCAAAATGAAAACATTAGTGGTAAGAGATAAATATTTGTATGCATTGATGATTTTTTTATATTTAATTGGATAAAATTTTAAAAGAAAAATGGGAAATATTTGACATTTTCAGTTTTCTTTGTTTACAATTAGCTTACACGAACGGAAATGTTTCATGAATATGAAGTGATAATGGAAGAAAGTTTGAGAATGAAATGTATGTAAATTTCTATAACAAGAATGGTATTCTACACAAGATTTTTTGCTCCAAAAACTCCTTAACAAAATGGAGTCGTCGAGAGAAAAATCGTATGTTCCAGAAAATGATTGATTATATATAGGATTGTACAAATTATACACAATAATAATATGGTTATAAGTTAGAACCATACAAGCTTACATGGTCCGATTATAGAATAATTTTTTTACTAAAATAATAAGATGCTATAATTTAAAAAAAATTTGATTATAAAAGATTCGGTTATCCAATTATTATTAACATAATTTTGGTTTTGGGACAAAAAAATATAAAATGATATAAAATTCTCGTAGTTTGATGTCGATTCGAAACATGTACATTTTATAAGTCCATAAGACAACTAAAAGCCAATACATGAACTTACATAATCTTTTATATGTAAAACACAATTTTATTTTCTAAGAATTGTTTATTTTCCTACTTGTTGTACGCTTATCTCTTTCCAACTTCAAACGAACGAGAAAACAGTGTGAGAGATTTTGAGCGATTCAAACTCGAACCCAAGTTTAATGCCTTAAAATAATTTTTTATTATGCTTTTTTCGGGGAGATGGTGCCGAAAGGAATGATGATGGTTGGACCAAACGTCTTCACATACGAGATCAGAAGATCATTAGTGTTGTTTCACTAGCGGCGTCGACAATAGAGGAAGCAACAGAGGGACGAAGATCGTGTAACAGCTGACCCCTCCCGAGTCTAGAGTTAACTACTCATCCTATAAATATCACGAGTCTATATCCCACGTGTTTTGTCCTCACTAACACGTGTATGTTGTATTTATCCACATGTTTTATCCTTATTGGCACGCATGCGTGATACTTATATCTTGATATCTGATAACACGTAAAGTGTATCAGTTTTAGGTTAGGTATTAGTATCATTTTCGTATATATTTCTTAGTTAGAGTTACATTTCCGATATGATTCTTCTTTACATACGCCCATTTTGTTGGTTTTCAGGTTTTAAAGCGACAAGGCCTAAACGAGAATACCAAGGTGAATTCCTGAGTAAAACCACTCAATTCTGAAGATAAATTCACTCGGAGCCGAAATCAAGCCTCGGAACTCAAAGGAACACCCGAACAACGAGCGGAAAAGAGCAAAAATAAGGAAAGAAGAGTGCCCGCTCGGGCATTGAGGTCTACCCGCTCGGGCAAAATCTACGGGGTTTAATTTCAACACCTTGCATGACCGGGCACGAAGACTACATGATCGGGTAGTAATACCCGATCGGACGCAACAAGGTACCCACTCGGGCGTTAATTGTTCCTGAAAATCCCCGAGAGTTTACACGACACGGGCTGTTCAACCAAGCATTGGTCGCCATATGTTTAATGATATAAATTTTATGTAGGTGCTGGACCTTTATCGAAGGAGTCTGCGCCATATGTTGAACCTCCGCCGGCGAAAAGAGCAAGAACAATGCGAGGGAGAGGGCGAAAGAAAGATGCTGGTGGAGTCCAAGAACCCGAAAAGAAGGTTGTTCAAGAACCCGAAAAAACGGTGGTTCAAGAACCTGAAGGGGAAGAGGAGTTTGTGTGGAATCCCAGGGGATTAGTAAAGGACTTGATAAGCCGATTTCCTACGTTCATTGAGGCTAGCGGTGAAAAGTTGACTAATCTATATTGGTTCCTGAAGGCACCTCGACATGAGCGGTGGTGGAGATCTGAGCTAGATATTCCCCGGGGGCCAAAGTTTTGGGAGATTATATTAAAGGCCAACACATGGATTGAAGATGAAGTAAGTTTTTTTAAACCCT
>CM071862.1:4697736-4714735 GCA_036759665.1 Gynandropsis gynandra
ATATATATATATATATTAAACAAATATGTATATATTGTAAAATCTATATATAAATAAAGAGTTTTTATGGATAAAAAATATAATCCAATATATATGAATAATTTTAACATTTTAAATGAAATAGAGAAGAACAACCTTTGGTATTTCAAGAAAAAAACTTACTTTTTTAATATTTAATAATCCCTATTGTTATTTCAAATAATGTAATAGAATATGGATATTAAAAATATTTCCAATATATATGAATATATGTTAAACAAATATGTATATATTTTAAAATTTATATATAAATAAATAAATTTTTAATATGGATATGAAAAAATATATATCTAATATATATAAATATATATATTAAACAATGTATATATGAAATATATATATACCTTTAATATTTAAAAAAAACTTTTTTTTAACATTTAATAATCCTTGCTGAGGTGGTTTTACGAGAAGCAACCTCGCAAGGATTATTATATATATAATTTGATATTTAAGGTGAATCGATTTTAAAAAAATATTTCTCTCTAAAGATTATGATTTTATAAACATTTTTATCAAAACAAATTATGAAATTTTGGTATGATTTTTCGTAGGTAAAACTTTTATCTTAATTAAATTGGATTTAAGTGAGAATAAATGGATAAAAAGGTTTTTTTTATGGATATATCCAATATATATGAATAATTGTAAAACTTTAAATGAAATATAGAAAAAGCAACTTTGGTGTTCCAAAAAAACACTTATTTTTTTTTAACATTTAATAATACCTGTTGAGGTGGTTTACCAAAAATAGCCTTGCAAAGTAAAACATTTATGTATTTATCAATATAATTATATTTAATAAAAAAATAGTTTAAAAAAAGACTTGCTTTGGTGGCTTCACCACAAGCCTCCTTTTGCAAGAACTTTTATATATATAATTTGATTAAATATAATGAATTTAAAAACTTTTTAAATATTTATATTTGTATAATATATATATATATATTTTATATTTTTATGTAAAGATTTTATGGATATCAATAAGATATTAAAAGAGATATTTAAAAATTTTAAGTCATTTAATTACATTAATGAACAATATAATTATATTTAATAAAAAAATAATTTAAAAAAAGACTTGTTTAGATGGTTTGTCTCCTTTTTTGTAGGAATTTTTATATATATAATTTTGCAACAATTATTTTTATTTAGAACCCCGTTGCGTTCGTTTTTCTGGACCTTCCGGCCCTTTTAGAATTGTAATGGGGCTCAAAGAGCACCCATAATAGAGTGACAGCTAGAGAGAAAAAAGGGACCCACCTAATGAGCCTTCTTAAACTTAAACAAACCCTTAAATTTACTAATAATTACAGATCGACCCCAACATCCAACCACGAACGCGACGCGGGCGATCAATTTCCTCACGACTTAAATCACTTCTCCTTGTTACGGATCTCGAAAATCTCTCCAAATCTTCACTTTCTCAAGACAAATCCCCAGATTTCTCTTCTCTCTTCTTCTGATCTCTTTCAGTGATCCACTCTCTGAGAGATCTGCTTCCTCGTGTTCCTCAAAAAGTCCGAGGTATGATGCGTTCATGATTTCCTTCTCCTTCTTCTTTTCGCTCGAGAAAAAGCGATTTTTTGAATTTGGGTATAGATTGGATGGTTCTGTTTAAATTTTTAGCGCTCTTTTATCGTGCCCAACTGTGGAGTTTCAAGTTAAATCCGTTTTCTCTGTTTCTCCGGGTGAGGCATTGATCTCGATTCGAGATTGTAATGTCGTATTGTGCTGTTTCTGATGTATGGTTCTGGAAATTGAGATGTGTAAAGTCGGCGTTTGATTCAGTTTCTGTCGAGAACATGTACTTCTTTGGCTAAAGAGATGGCTACGCATAATGATTGCTTTACTTGTAAGGGTTTTGATTTCGAATCATTGATTGTATTCCTTATGTAAAGAGTGAAGAATGTGTTTGTTAAGCCTTATAGTGAGACATTAGAGGAATTCTGAATCTCTTCTAGGCAAATTGGTTGAACTCTTGCTTGGTTTATTGGGTTTTGAACTTGGAGATATGGGGAAAGGAGTGGTATAAGAGCTTCTTCAAGTTACAATATGCTACAGTATTGATGAAGAATGGGAGTATTGCCCCTCAAAATGTTTTGCTTGCAATTGGGGTTACACATTGCTCTACTATTTAAGATGTTGCTCCTTTCCCATTCAATTGTGTCGGTCCTTACTATAAGAAACTATCATGTTTGATAACATTATTGTATTAGGCCCCTTGTATCTTAGCTTGAGATATTTGTTTGTTGGTGTATTATAGGGTTAATGGTTTTCTGTTTTATGTTTTGAACAATTCCAAAGACCTTTCCATATCTTTTGTTCTTGCAATCGGCTATCAGATTCACCCTTTCAATGTACTTGTTCGTGTTGATTCAATTGGGGTTTTACACGAGAGGAATTTTCTCGAGGCTGATTCCTTCTTTCATCTGCAGATGGGGTTATGATCATTTGTTTATCTAATGTTCTTGTTGTGTCTGCCTTCACTGCAGTGAGTTGGAAAGATGGCTGGCCAAAACCAACGCTTAACCGTGGTTCCTACTGTTACAATGCTTGGGGTCATGAAAGCTCGTCTTGTAGGGGCTACAAGAGGTCATGCTCTCCTCAAGAAGAAAAGTGATGCTCTAACTGTGCAGTTTCGGGCAATTCTCAAGAAAATTGTATCTGCCAAGGAGTCCATGGGAGATATGTTGAAGACTTCCTCATTTGCCCTGACGGAAGCAAAGTATGTAGCTGGTGAGAATGTCAAACACATGGTCCTTGAGAACGTCAAAGAAGCCTCGCTGAAAGTCCGTTCCCGACAAGAGAACATTGCTGGGGTCAAACTACCCAAGTTTGAGCATTTCTCTGAAGGTGAGACGAAGAATGACCTGACGGGTTTAGCTAGAGGTGGTCAGCAGGTCCAGGCCTGTCGTGGCGCATATGTGAAAGCCATAGAAGTCCTCGTGGAGCTTGCTTCTCTCCAGACGTCCTTCTTGACGCTAGATGAGGCCATCAAGACAACAAACCGCAGGGTCAATGCTCTTGAGAACGTTGTGAAGCCAAGATTGGAGAACACAATCACTTACATCAAGGGAGAGCTAGATGAGCTCGAGCGAGAAGATTTCTTCAGGTTGAAGAAGATTCAGGGTTACAAGAAGAGAGAAATCGAGCGACAAGTGCAAGCTGCCAAGGCATATGCGGAGGAGAAAGTTTTGGAGGATATGGCTTTGAAGAGAGGCATTTCGATGAACACTGCTCACAACTTGCTCGTCGGAGGCGCAGAGAAGGATGCAGACATTATTTTCTGAGTTTGATCTCTCGTTTGCCGCTTGGTTCGTCCTATACTCATCAGGAAAGTGTTGTCGAATAAAAGGGTTGATGTATATCACTTATTGTTCATTGAGACTCGCTTTAAACGTTCCGAAAAACAGATGCTTTTTTGCTGTAATTGCTTCGGCGACCTGTGATTCTTCGCCATTCGTTTGTTTTATTTGACAATATAATTTCGCGTTAAATGCATCTGTAGAATCGTCTTCGTGAGATATAGATATGGATTGCTTGCTCTGTGCAAAGCCTTTGGATTGATTAAGACAGATTCCATGGTTCCTTTGTGATGTGTTCATAATAGTTGCTTCTGCTTGAGAGTAAACATCTATTCACACTTGAGGAACAGATTCCTTGCTTCATTTATCAGCTTGTGGGCATCTTCAGATGAGTGGAGAAAGAATAATGCAAAGCAATAAGCACTTTCCATATTTTAAAGCAACAGATTCGCTTTAATTGAATGATCTTCTAAACCTAATAGGTCTTTGTAGTTGATCAATCTCATTCTGCCATGAGCAATACCAGGAACCCATATTCCTCAGTTCCAACATCTGTAAATCAGCCTGATGTATATGAACACCAAACACCATTCTCGGGTCGCCATCTTCCTCCTTTTTACTCTCGAAATTCCTTCATCAGAAGCCATTCGGTGAGTTGTTTTGCCTCTTACCATGTCGGTCTAAACCATGTTTCAGCTTAGTCGTAACTCACTTTGATGGTCTCTTCTTCTCTTTCAGAGCGTAAACAATCGCTTGGAACCAGGGGGCGTGTCCTCGGGGCCGTTTAGTTCAACTGTGTACGTAAAGGATGGCTCTTGCTTTTGATTTTGTTATGGACCTCAAGAATCTGATAGCAAAACTGTGTAATGCAGAGATAGCATACCTTGGAATCCACGGCTGCAGATACCCATCCGTAGCAGCAACATCCTGCAGCGACCACAGAGACAAAGGCCGCCATGGAGCACGACAGGATTTACAGAGGAACAAGTCTTGAAAAAGCTGACAAAAGAGACATATAACCCAACCCCAAAAAGCCAGCTTTTGAGGAACCTTAGCTTATACTACAGGAACCATAACCGAGGAGGACAAAGCTTCGCAGAGACAAGGAGGGATTCAGATGATGAAGAAGGGAAGAGATGTACAGTGTGTTTAGAAGACTTCCAGCCCAAGGAAACGGTAACCCTAACTCCCTGCAAACATATGTTCCATGAAGAATGCATTGTTCCATGGGTGATGAACAAAGGTCAGTGTCCGGTTTGTCGCTTTGTCATCTGTGAGTTTAACGAAGAGGCTTCACCGGCCCTTCCGGTTCCCGGTGACATCACTGTCGATGATCTCTTTGATACGAGTCCACCGCATAACAGCAAGGCACACCAACTGTCAACAAAACCCAAACGAATCTCGAAGCCCCGTTATTTCTGAAAATCGAGTCAAGAATATTTTCTGTTACCTTAGTTTCAGGTTCTGATAATGGAGTGGAAATATTCTTCTCCACTTCCTCCACTTTCCTCTCTTTGAACGTGTTCCCTGTTTGTAAGGAGTTAGCTCCACCATTTCTGCCATTTCCTGCTATAAGGAGTTGAACTCCATTTCCTATTTAAACAATGGTAATAAATCAGAAAAAGGTAGAGAATTTCCTACCAACAAATTCATGTGTCTTTGAGTTTTTTCAACTTAATTACCACATCTCTTAGCTTTGAAGAGGGACCACTTATCAGTGGTATCAGAGCACTGTTTTTCAACCTTTCCACCAATTCTTTCTTTTATCCACCATCATTCCGCAACCCAGAAAAAACAAAAAGATTGTGGCCTTGGAACAAACCGAAACGGTTGAAACCATGGCTACTAACAAAGAAAGGCTTGATAATCTCGAATTGAACGTTGGCACCGTTCAGGATGAGATTACCACGATTAATACCACCATGGAGAACAAATTTCGTTCATTAGAAGAAACCTTCCACCGAATGATGGAAGATCAAATGACGCGTATGCAGGAGATGCTAATGCAAAGCCGCGACGGGGGCGCTAGTGCTTCACACGGAGGTGATCGGTCAGTGAGAAACAACACCGCCGGGTGGCAAGCCACGTCCAAAGCACTTGAAGAAGATCGCGTCCACATCACTTGGGAGGTATTTGAAGTAGAGATATGGTCACGATTTGGGCCTGCAGATGGAGAGAACTTTGACGAAGCATTGTCTAAAATCCGCCAGACTGGTTCCTTCCGCGAATACAAACGCGTTCAGGATGAGATTACCACGATTAATACCACCATGGAGAACAAATTTCGTTCATTAGAAGAAACCTTCCACCGAATGATGGAAGATCAAATGACGCGTATGCAGGAGATGCTAATGCAAAGCCGCGACGGGGGCGCTAGTGCTTCACACGGAGGTGATCGGTCAGTGAGAAACAACACCGCCGAGCCACTGAGACAACCTGTGCCCAACATTGCACGACAACAACCGAACCACCACGTAAAACTCGAGTTCCCTAAGTTCGAAGGAGGAGATCCAACAGCTTGGATTAGCAAGGCAAAACAATACTTTGCATATCAAGATGTACCTTTGGAACAGAGAGTCAGCTTTGCTTCTTACCATCTTGAAGAGGAGGCCAACGAGTGGTGGCAAGCCACGTCCAAAGCACTTGAAGAAGATCGCGTCCACATCACTTGGGAGGTATTTGAAGTAGAGATATGGTCACGATTTGGGCCTGCAGATGGAGAGAACTTTGACGAAGCATTGTCTAAAATCCGCCAGACTGGTTCCTTCCGCGAATACCAACGCGAATTCGAGTGACTTCAAAACAAAGTATATGGATGGACGCAGAAAGCATTGGTTGGAACATTTATGGGTGGTCTTAACCCGTCTATCGCCGACACCATTCGAATGTTCCGTCCTCAGACGTTGAAGGAAGTCTTTGATCTTGCAAAAATCCGTGACGACCAGCTGCAGAGACAAAGGAGACACTATGCAACGCCCACTTTTTCTACTCGTCAAATGCCTCCAACCCCATCTCGCAATACAACTATCCGTGAACCTACCACCCAAAATACCAATCGACCACCACGAAAATTGAGCTGGGAGGAACTCAAGAGAAAACGTAGTCTCGGCTTGTGCTTCAGCTGCGATGAAAAATATACACCCGGTCACCGATGCAAACAACCACAACTTTTCTTTATGGAATGTGAAGAAGATGGAGAATGTGAGGGAGAAGAAGATGGGAACAGCCGCAACATTGAAGATGACCCAGCCATATCTCTCTATGCCCTTTCCGGATGGGATGCACCGCATACCGTACGATTAACAGCGGCGATCCAAAAATTAGAGGTGGTGGCTCTTGTTGACAGTGGATCAACACATAACTTTATCAGTGAAAGGCTCGCCCAAAAGTTGGATCTCACGATGACGCATACAACTCCTTTTTCTGTCCGCGTTGCCAATGACTCCTCGCTTCGCTGTAGTGGACGTTACGATGGTGTGGTCATCACGATTGACAGCACCCGATTTGAACTCACGCTTTATGCTCTTCCAATGATGAGCCTGGACATGGTCTTCGGCATGGCGTGGCTGGAAACTTTGGGTCCGATGGTTTGTGACTGGAAGGCGCAGACGCTCAGTTTCGATTGGCAAGGGAAGCGGACAACTCTTCAGGGGCTGCAACCATCAACAATTCAATATCTAAGACCCAGTGATTTTCTTAAAGAGTCCCGTCAAGGAGAGGCTTTTTTTGCCATCTACCTTAGTGAACCAGAAGCAAATAAAAAACTGGAACCTTTGGAAGATGCCTTACATGATCTAATTACAGAGTATGAGGAGCTCTTTGCAAGTCCATCCACACTGCCACCACGTCGAGATATTGAGCATCGCATCAACCTGAAAGAAGGAACAGATCCCATAAACGTTAGACCTTACAGGTATGCATATTTTCAAAAAGACGAGATTGAAAGACAAGTGAATGATATGTTGCAGGCTGGAACGATTCGAACTAGCTCCAGCCCGTTCTCGTCACCGGTACTCCTTATTAAGAAAAAGGATGGTACTTGGAGGTTTTGCACAGACTACCGGGCACTTAACAACGCCACAATCAAAGATCGATTTCCCATCCCGACCGTTGACGATATGCTAGATGAGCTTCACGGTGCGTTCTTTTTCACAAAACTTGATCTAACTGCAGGATATCACCAGGTCCGAATGCATCCAGATGACGTCGCTAAAACCGCTTTTCGCACCCACAATGGCCACTATGAATACTTAGTCATGCCGTTTGGGTTGTGTAACGCACCCTCGACGTTTCAAGCTCTCATGAACTCTATCTTTCGACCATTGCTGCGACGCTCGGTGCTAGTATTCTTTGACGACATACTGGTGTATAGTGCCACTTGGGAGGATCACCTTCGGCATGTCCGAGAAGTCTTTGATATCCTGCGTCAACACAGCCTATCAGTGAAATTCAAAAAATGTGAGTTCGGGAAGAAGGAACTAGAATACTTGGGACATATCATTTCGGGTAATGGAGTCAAAGTGGATCAAACAAAGATTCAAGCGATGTTAGACTGGCCGGAACCATCCACGATTACGGAACTCCGGGGCTTCCTCGGCTTGACCGGATATTACCGTAAGTTTGTACGCAACTATGGAATTATCGCTGCACCACTTACCAACCTCCTGCGTAAAGGTCAATTCTCGTGGAACGCTGCTGCAACGGCTTCTTTCAACACCCTTAAGGAAGCTCTGACCAGCACACCGACCCTTGCTCTGCCCAATTTTAACAAAACCTTCGTGATACAAACCGACGCATCTGGTGAAGGGATTGGAGCAGTTCTATCGCAAGACAACCAGCCTATCGCCTACATGAGCCGCACCCTTGGAGTTACTAAACGTTCTTGGTCAACATATGCTCGGGAAATGCTAGCTATCGTGGTCGCCATTCGTACTTGGCGACCTTACTTGCTGGGACGTCACTTCATCATTCAAACAGACCAGCGTAGTTTACGCTATCTATTGGAGCAACGAATTCTCACGCCGGAACAACAAAAATGGATGGGTAAATTGGTCGGTTATGATTACGAGATCCAGTACAAACCCGGAACAGCAAATTCCGCCGCTGATGCTCTATCACGGGTTCACGGAAGTCCACAACTTAATGCTGTCTACGTCCAAGAAAGCTCTCTGTGGGATGACATCCGCACCCTAGCCAAAACAGATCCCTATATGCAGCGAATCGGACAGCTTGCTACGGACAAACCCGGACAGCCGTATTCATGGAAAAATGACATGGTTTGCTATCACAATCGAGTGGTGGTACCGCCAAAGTCCCCACTGATCCATCAGCTACTACAAGAGCACCATGACACACCAATGGGCGGCCATTCCGGCGTGCTTCGTACATATCGAAGGTTAGCTCGCCAATACTACTGGCCTTCTATGCATAAGGTAGTTCAAGAATACGTTTCTGCTTGTTCTACATGTCAACAGGCCAAAACACAAACACTGTCACCAGCCGGCTTGTTACAACCCCTCCCGATTCCCAAATGTGTATGGGAAGACGTCTCAATGGACTTCATTGACGGACTGCCGCGTTCCGATGGTCACACCTCCATTATGGTAGTGGTTGATCGTCTGACCAAGTATGCTCACTTGATTGCCCTACACCACCCGTATACGGCGAGAACAGTTGCTGATCGGTTCGTTGATTCCGTCGTCAAATTACATGGTATGCCACGTTCAATTGTTAGTGATCGAGATCCCATCTTTGTCAGCTTGTTTTGGCGAGAATTCTGGAAATTGGCACGCACAAAGCTCCGAATGTCAACAGCCTATCATCCCGAATCGGACGGCCAAAGTGAAGTTGTAAATCGGTGCATCGAACAATTCCTTCGGTGTTTTGTTCATCGTCGACCAACTCAATGGAGTTCGCTGCTTCCGTGGGCTGAATATTGGTATAACACAACTTTCCATAGCTCCACTAATACTTCCCCATTTCAAGCTCTCTATGGACGCCCTCCACCACCCATACCCGCCTATGAAGTCGGCTCTTCACTCATTGAAGAAATCGATGAACAGCTTGTGACACGAGATGAGCTTCTTGATGCGCTCAAGGAAAATTTGCAGGCGGCAAATAATCGTATGAAACAGTTCGCCGATGCTAAGCGTCGTGACATCGATTTCTCTGTTGGAGATTGGGTTTACCTCCGACTCAAACCATATCGACAACACTCTGTTATTCGCCGCACGTCTCAAAAGCTAGCAAACAAGTTCTATGGGCCTTTTCTTATTGAGGAACGAATCGGACCAGTGGCATACCGCCTCCGACTACCAGACAATGCGCGCATCCACCCAGTGTTTCACGTGTCTCTCTTGAAGAAGCATGTGGGTTCCGATTCTCCAACACAAGGAACATTTTCGTTACGTGAATCAGGTCACTTACACATACAACCGAAAGTAGTGTTACGACATCGTCTTCTAAACAGGGAAAACAAAGAAGTGGCTGAGGTACTAGTGCAGTGGCGAAGACTTCCCCGTGAAAGAAAAGAGGAAAATATTGAAGAAGATCCAAATGAAGATGCGAATTTTTTTAAATGTTAGATAGTATTAGGCATCCATTTTATGATGATTGTAAGGAGTTACTCCATTTCCTATTTAAACAATGGTAATAAATCAGAAAAAGGTAGAGAATTTCCTACCAACAAATTCATGTGTCTTTGAGTTTTTTCAACTTAATTACCACATCTCTTAGCTTTGAAGAGGGACCACTTATCACTCTTCAACTTAAGGTTTCTCTCTGTCGTCCGTGCCATTGAGGAATCTTTCATTTTTCGTTCTCCTCGACCCTTGTGAAAAAATCACACCTGTTTTTTTATGAATTATATGTACCTTTATATGAAAACGAATAACTTTTTTTTTTCCGGCTGTCCACCATCCATCATCACCTAGAAGAACTATCACAGAAACCTGTCGCACCTCCGGCGTCCTCCGCCGGACAATCCAGCAAGTCTCCGAATTCACTGAATAACGACTTTTCATCTTCACCAATTGAAAACCCATTCTCCATCACCGCATCAGCACCGACAAAGACAGATCCGTCGAAGATGGCCACGTCAAAGAACCACCCGAACCAGGTTTTAAAAGTCATTAGAGGTTATTCGGACAGTCAACCAGAGCGGATTACTAGGTGTCTCTGTTTGGTTTTTATAGTTACAAAATATATTATTCAAACTTAAAAAAAAAACAAACATAAAAAATAAAATTTTCAAACCCAAAAATATTAATTTAAATTTAAAAAAATTATAATAATAAAAAATATAATATTTAAATATTAAGTCTTTACCCTACTACAAAAAAATATCTTAAAATATAATGTAAGTGTACCAACCTTTGTTGCAATTTAAAATAAAAAACAACTTTTTTTTCTAGATACCGAAATAACATTCAAATTTTTTTTAAAAAAATAATGATCCTAGTTGACATTGTATGCCAAATGCCTGGAGTAGCACTCACGAAGCACCAACTGCGTCCACATAGTTCAGATCCAACCTCTGCCTGCGTTGGTTCCTCGGCATCGATGGCCAATTTTTCGGCGGATTACTCAGTGCACAAGTGATACAAGATTGTATAATGGATAATATGTATGCATAGAAAATATAACAATAATATATATATAATATATAACTGAAATGAATTCAAAGATTGTGGGCAGGGTTTGAGGTAAACAAAGAGAGCACAATGATAAGATAAGTAATATCAAAACCTGGAGTGACCAAAAAGTGATATTCTGAGAATTGTTTAGAGGTATTTTAGCCGGTGATATTCTGAGACTTGTTGAGGATGACACCTTCGTATTTCACCTGGAACCACTTCATCGCATCATCCTTTGTCACTCTGTGTTGGATGCCAACGCGGGACTTGCACCTTCTGCGGCGTGCCACACGGTAACCAGGCCGTTCAAGAACGACGTAGAAGTCCATGCCATAAATTCCGGTTGATGGGTCATACCTGAAAAATCAACACGCACAATCGGACTCCACATCTTCAGACTTACTTGATACAAGTGAACAAAAAGGTTCAGACTTACTTGATACCCAAATCAATGTGCTCCTGAATACCAAAGCCAAAGCAACCGGTGTCACTGAAGTTCCTCCTCAAGAGTTCATATTCCTTGACTTTCAGGCCACTCTCCAGGAGTTGCATTGCCTTCTCACCCCTGACAGTCACGTAACACGCGATCTTCTCATTACGTCTAATACCAAATGAACGGACAGTGTATCTAGCTGCAAAGAGGAGCATCCATCATTTATAATTTCTCTTCATCCAGATGAACAATACTACTCATCACATAAAGTTGAACAAAGAGCAAGAAACAATTCGACTAGCTGAAGATAATGGACACGACATTGATTCAAGAACCTGGTAATGAGCATGAAAATACACAACTAAACTCATATTTGATTAGAACTCAACTCATCATGTTGTTACTAAGATCCATCAGGAGAAGCAAACGCAGTGGGCAAAAATGGGCAAGAACACTGTCGTATAATTTATAAATCAATAAGCATCTATTTCGAATCAGTAACACAAGTCGCTGAACTCATTGATCATCTTACACATTCCAAATCTGGCCATAAAACTCCTCTCAGATACCCACGCAACAAAAAAAAACTAAACTGACTAAAAATTAACTTACCCTTGGAGAAAACAGGAGTCTGTCCACTCAATTGTTCCAACACCTACTAACACAGATGAAGATTTCAGATTGATCTAAGCGCTTTCAGAGCAAAGCGGGGAAAATCAAGAACCCAGTGAAAACGAAGAAGCAAAAAGACCTTGGCGGCTCTGGTGAGACGATCACCGCTCTCGCCGACGGAGATATTGAGAACCAGCTTCTGCACTTTAATGTCCCTCATCGGGTTCGACAGTTTCTTCTCCGAAGCCTAATCAAAACACCAAACATCTCTACATCACAGACAATCGTAAAATGAAACAGTGAAGTTCAGGCTAAGGAACAGTGACGGACCATTCAGAATCAGATTGCGAAGGAACTCCGGCCACCGGGAAGAATAAAGGTCCAAATAGGGAAAAGAAGAAAAATGAATTTAGACCTTAACAAAACCCTAGATCTAATACCAATGACTCGGGGCCAGGGTTCTTGGTTCTTAATCTATGACCTTTTTATTTTTAGCCTTGTATTTCCAACGTGGTCGATTATATGATATGGTGGAAAAATGAAATCATATTACTTCTTTTTATCTAAGATTCAATGAAATATTATATATATTTTTCTTTTTTTATAAATTTTCCTATATTTTCAAACCAAATATAAAATCTTAAAAGTAATTTAATTTACCAAACAAAATCATTTACATTTGAACGCTTACTTAAGATCGAAGAGATATGAGTTTGGTCTCTCCCATACCATACGTTAGAACTAAGGTTCAAGAAAGCGCTAGACGTTTTAGGCGGATTAGACGGATTTATATATATATATATATAATGTAATATTAATCCAAATTTTTTATTTAAAATATTTATAATTATTCAACTTTTTATATTTTCTATTGAAATGTTGTTCATCAAATTTAAACTGTATGTTAATTTCTTCTTCTTCGGAATCAAAATATGATTCATCAAACTCTCTATCTATAAGCAAATCATCCATTTGATCGATCTCTTGAACATTCACACGTTAACACATTTTGATTTGATCCTTCATATTCTTCCATTGATTCATCATCCGTTTTTCCATTATCAACAATTCAATCTTGAAAATGATATGGATCATTAGATAGAAACACATTCAAAGCTTTGTTCATTTATTTTTATTTTAAACCATCAACCTCACATTGAATTAAAAATAAACAAGATTATTCAACCTTTTATTATCAAGTCTGTTTCGTCTTTTTGTGTATACATACTTACATAAGAAACAAATGATTATTTATATAACTATAATGAAAACTAAATAAATGAATTTTTTAATTACTTACTCATTCTAAAGTATCCTAATTTCGTTATCATCTTGATAAACTAGTTGTTAAAGTTTTTTTATCTTAGATTTTTTTTCTACCTTTAAAATTAGAATCCCGCCTAGGCGGCCGCCTAGACCGCCTAGGCGACCACCTAGTGATTAATCGTCCGCCTAGACCGCCTAGCCCGCCTAGGCGCCCGCCTAGACCGCCCAGGCGTCCGTTTCGTCTAGAACTTCCGATTAGTGATTAATCGGGGCGGTCGGCCACCGTCTAGCGCCTAGGTGCCGCCTAGGCCGATTTTTAGAACAATGGTTAGAACCAAAGTTCCATTGAGGTAGTAAATAAAAGAATTCTCATTATCAATATAATTAATACTAGGAAAGAAGACGCGCGATGCGCGTGTTTTTATCAATTTTTTATTATAGAGTTGAAATTCATGTCATAAATAGATCATCATATCAAAGACTCGTGTAATCGATGATAGTTATATATTTTATATCTTATTTTACGAAAAAATGATCAATATATTAAAATTTTATTATAAGTGCCTAAGTAGTTATTATAGTTCAATAGCAAGATCAAGAAAACCAAATTTTAATATAATCATATGATAAATTATTAGGCTAAAGAGTAGATATTTTGAGAATAATTTTTTCTTATAAAGTTGAATTCATATGTCATAAATAGATCATCATATCAAAGACTCGTGTAATTGATGATGGTTATATATTTTATATCTTATTTCACGAAAAAATGATCAATATATTTAAATATTATTATAAATGTCTAAGTAGTTATTATAGTTCAATAGCAAGATCAAGAAAACTAAATTTTGATATAATCATCTGATCAATTTTTGGGCTAAGAGTAAATACTTTGAGAATAATTTTTTATTATAAAGTTGAAATTCATATGTCATAAATATATCATCATATCAAAGACTCGTGTAGTCGATGATGGTTATATATTTTATATCTTATTTCACGAAAAATGGTCAATATATTTAAATACTATTATGAATGTCTAAGTAGTTATTATAGTTCAATAGAAATATCAATACAACCAAATTTTGATATAATCATCTGATAAATTATTAGGTTAAAGAGTAGATATTTTGAGAACAATTTTTATTATAAAGTTAAAATTCATATGTCATAAATAGATCATCATATCAAAGACTCGTGTAATCGATAATGGTTATATATTTTATATCTTATTTCACGAAAAATTGTCAATATATTTAAATATTATTATAAATGTCTAAGTAGTTATTATAGTTCAATAGCAATATCAAGAAAACCAAATTTTGATATAATCATGTGATAAATTATTAGGCTAAAGAGTAGATATTTGAGAATTTATAAATATTCTATAATAATAGAAATCGAGATAATTTTTGTTGATTTTTTCTCTTTATACAACATGTTTTACTTTTATATTTGAATCAATTTAAATTAATAAAAATGGAATGGATGATTGGACTGACATGACTTCACCAGAATTGAACAAAAACTCGAATTTTAATATATAAGATTTAATTTAATTTAATTTTTTTAACATGACATTTCATTTATAACATTTTTTAATGTTATTTCAAAAAAAAATATTTGTTTTTTTTCTTCATTATGTATATATTTGATTATAATAAAATTAAAATTATAATATGTATATATTTGTATATATTTTAAAATTTATATATAAATAAATAGGTTTTTAATATGGATATGAAAAAAATATATATCTAATATATATGAATATATATTAAACAAATATGTATATTATATTTTAACTATATATACATAAAGAGCTTTTTATGAAAAAAATATGTATCTAATATATATGAATAATTTTAAAATTTTAAATGAAATAGAGAAGAAGCAACATTTGGTGTTCCAAAAAAAAAACTTAGTTTTTAAACAACGTCAACACTAAAAACAAATAATGTAGTTATTGATAGATAAAAAATATATTGTAAATATAAACGGTTTTTTGACCTATTAATGTGATAAAAAAAGATTTAAATTAATTATTAAATTATGTGATTATGACCACATTAACTTAAATTCATCAACAATTCATAATAATTAAAATAGATAATTAAATATTCCATTAATATTTAAACGGATTATAAATTAAAGAGAGAGAGGGGAGCTTGTCCACGTGTAAGTTCGTGAGAGAATATATGTGGTATATGGATTTTTTTCAAAGTGGATGGCTGTGATTGCTTCACAAAGAGACAAATAAAATACACCCTCAATTGGTTATAATCACATAATTAAATTAGTAAATTTAATGGAATATAAAAATTAAATGAAAAAACGTTGGATAAAAATATTAAACATAGAGAGAATCAATTTTACTAATTTTGTCATCATTATTGTTATAATTATTGCTTTATATAATATACACTTTTTTAATTATAATTTTTAAAATAAAATATTTTATAATTATTATAATTATTATATTAATTATTAGTTTAAATTGATATAAATTTATATTTTTTATATAATTAAAAATTATCTAAATATTATTATTGAAAGGAAATATTTTGGAATTAATATTACATTATTTTTTGGAGTATTTTTTGGAATATTATAAGTGATCAATTTAGATTATGATTTAAAATATATTAAGATATTTTTAGAATTTAATAATTTACAATTTAAAGATTTAACAGAAAATTCATATATAATCCAAAAAATAAATATACTTATTCTTTAGATTTTATAAATAATATATTAATATTTGATTAAATATAATAATTTTTTAAAAATTTAAAATAAGTACATTAGTATATTGTTATCATATATTAATTAATTTGTGTATTAGTGGATATTTTAAATATTAATTAATTTGTATATTAATAGACATTTAAAAAATTGATTTAAAATTAAAAAATATAATTATAATAATGAGGTGGCACGCAAATGATTTTGCTCCTTTTTACTAATTTTGTTATCATTATTGTTATAATTATTGCTTTATATAATATACACTTTTTAATTATTAACTTTTAAATAAAATATTTTATAATTATTATAATTATTATATTAATTATTAGTTTAAATTGATATAAATTTATATTTTTTATATAATTAAAAATTATCTAAATATTATTATTGAAAGGAAATATTTTGGAATTAATATTACATTATTTTTTGGAGTATTTTTTGGAATATTATAAGTGATCAATTTAGATTATGATTTAAAATATATTAAGATATTTTTAGAATTTAATAATTTACAATTTAAAGATTTAACAGAAAATTCATATATAATCCAAAAAATAAATATACTTATTCTTTAGATTTTATAAATAATATATTAATATTTGATTAAATATAATAATTTTTTAAAAATTTAAAATAACTTATGTACAAGATTAGAATGTTAGGTTTAATATATTATTTATAAATAAATCTGTATAAAAAGATGAAAACAATTTATATTTGTACATATAGATTTTTTATATTTTTATATAAAGATTTAGATATAAACAATATATTAACATTTGATTAAGAATAATAATTTAAAACATTTTAAATATTTATATTTATATTTTTCTATATAGATTTTTCTTATTTTTATAGTTATAAATAATATATTAATATTTGATTAAAAATAATAAATTTAAAACATTTTAAATATTTATATTTTATTTGTATATATAGATTTTTCCTATTTTTATATAAAT
>CM071862.1:4716042-4740632 GCA_036759665.1 Gynandropsis gynandra
AAAATTAAAATTAAAATCAAAATTGGGTCAAAATTAAAATCAAAATTGGGTCAAAATTGGATCAAAATTAAAATAAAAATGTGGTCAAAATTGGATCAAAATCGGAGGGGGTTTTAGGCAGATTTGTGATAATTGAGGGGAAATAGGATGAGATCAAAATCGAGGGGGGAATAGGACTAAAGCATGAAAATCAAGGGGGGAATAGGCTGTTTTTCCTAGATTTTTTTATATTTTTATATAAAGATTTAGTTATAAACAATTTATTAATATTTGAATCAGAATAATAATTTAAAACATTTTAAATATTTATATTTATATTTGTATATATATATTTCTTATTTTTATATAAAGATTTTAGTTATAAATAATATATTAATATTTGATTAAAAATAATAAATTTAAAATATTTTAACTATTTATATTTGTATTTGTATATATAGATTTTTTCTATTTTTATATAAAGATTTTAGTTATAAATAATATATTAATATAAAAAATTTTCGCCCTTTAAGATTTAATTATAAATAATATATTAATATATAAGATTTTATTATTAATTCTTAATTTGTTTATTATTTATTATTAATTTTTAATTATAACTGAAATGTATTAACCTTTTTATATGTAGACTAGTGTTAATATAAAAAATAATGTATTAATAGACTAGTGTTAATGTTATTATCATATATTAATTAATTTGTGTATTAGTGGATATTTTGTATATTAATTAATTTGTGTATTAATGGACATTTTAAACAATTGATTTTAAAATTAAAAAATATAATTATCATGATGAGGTGGCAGCATGAGAAGCAAATGATTTTGCTCCTTTTTACTAATTTTGTTATCATTATTGTTATAATTATTGTTTTATATAATATACTCTTTTTTTTAATTATTAAATTTTAAAATAAAATATTTTATAATTATTATATTAATTATTAGTTTAAATTGATATAAATTTATATTTTTTATTTAACTAAAAATTATCTATATATTATTGTGAAAGAAAATATTTTGGAATTAATATTACATTATTCTTTGGAGTATTTTTTGGAATATTATAAGTAGTCAATTTAGACTATGATTTAAAAATATATTAAGATATTTTTAGAATTTAATAATTTACAATTTAAAGATTTAACAGAAAATTCATATATAATTCAAAAAATAAATATATTTATTCTTTAGATTCTATAAATAATATATTAATATTTTATTAAATATAATAATTTTATAAAATTTAAAATAATTTATGTAAAAGATTAGAATGTTAGGTTTAATATATTATTTATAACTAAATGTCTATAAAAGATGAAAAAATTTATATTTGTATATATAGATTTTTTTATATTTTTATATAAAGATTTAGTTATAAACAATATATTAATATTTGATTAAGAATAATAATTTAAAATATTTAAATATTTATATTTATATTTGTATATATATATATATTTCTTATTTTTATATAAAGATTTTAGTTATAAATAATATATTAATATTTGATTAAAAATAATAAATTTAAAAAAATCAATCAAACCGAGAGACCCTTTAACTATTAAGAGACCCTTTAACTATTAAAGGGATTAAAGGAACGAATCACACTTTTACCACTAAACTATACCCGCTACAATGCAATTATTGCATAGAAATTGATCTTTTGTCGACCAAAGTAATCGGGGATGTAATCAAAATAAATAAGATCAGAAAAAATACTGAAAAAATTAGAAAATTATAGCGTTGACGCGTAGACCTAATGAAATTAGGAAAAGAGGATTCTATTTTATTTATTTTTGTTAAAAAAAAAATAACAAGCACATTTTTTTTTTTCAATTTCAAATCAAATAAATGATTTTTATCTAAAAATACATGGGATGATTCTTTTTAATAAAAAAATTAACAAATAAAATAAAGGCCCGGCTGGGGACTGACCAGGCCAGGCTGTGGAAATAAAAAAGACCTTTTTACTCGTATTTGGACGAGACAAAATAAATAAAAATTCTCTATTTCTATTATTGTAGTTTTATTTATCTCTCTTTCGAGTTCGAGCCTTTTCTTTTCTTTATCGAATTCTTTATCTAAATGGAATTACTGAGAAAGTTCTATAAAAAAGAACTTAGTATATTGTATGTAATAATTATACAATAAAATAAAAATTATCTAAAATATATATACAATAAATATATAAAATAAAATAAAATAATAATCTATACAAAAAATCAAAAAAAAAAAAGAAAGTAAGAATAAAGTGGAGAAGGGTTTATTACTTTTTGTGTAATGTAACCTAGTAAGTATAAGTATCCCTTTTTTTTTTTTCGATTAGGAGAGATGGCTGAGTGGACTAAAGCGTTGGATTGCTAATCCATTGTACGAGTTAGTCGTACCGAGGGTTCGAATCCCTCTCTTTCCCTTTCTCCTTTTTATGATGTGGAATAGATAAAATCCTAATAAAATTAGAATATTTCTACTAATCAAATTAAAATAAAGCAATAAAAAAGAATCAAATAAAGCAAGAAAAAAATTTATTTTTTATTCTTCACGTCCCGGATTACGTCCTGGATCATTAGATAGGAATCCAAATATGAAGAGAGAAACAAAGAATATAACTACAGTGTAGACAAAAAGTTTGAGAATAAGCATTATACAATCTCCAAAATCTTACTTTTTTCAAAAAAGAAAAGATAGAATAGATTCTCTATTTTTATACCACACATCTAATTTTGATACCAAGAAATCAAGTGATTTATATTTAATTTCTAGAAATAAAATATAAAAGAGTTTTCGTTTTCAGAAATTTATTTGTAATTTATTTGTAATAAGATAATAGTTGAGTCTTTCATATTCCTTTCATATTGAAATATATTTTCATACCAACATTTCGATCTTGTCTTCCGGTGAATTCTATGAATTCTAATCTAATAGGTTCTTTCGTTCCGGGAAAAAGTGATAAAAATTAGGAAATAGAATGATCAAGATTTAGCATGATTACCAAAAAAATTTCATGTTAGAATTGAGAGATTGTTCATACGTAAAGATTTATTTGATCTTTTTAATTGTTGGACATTAATTAACTTGTATCCATATTGTTGATAATACACAACATATAGCTATCTTAACAGATCCAATTGATTTGTGTATTGGATTACAAATCGAGAGGAATCGAGGATATAGTCTAAAAATGCCAAATAACTTTGAAGACGAAAGTTATCCTATATATGTTGTATTCATGCTTGTTCAAAACGCAAATCATAGTATTCATTCTTATGGGACTGGGAATAAAAAACAAGAGATTCTTTTTCTAGAAATATGGACAGATAGAAGTTTAACTCCTAAAGAAGCACTTCATGAAGCCTCCCGAAATTTGATTAATTAATTTATTCCTTTTCTACATATAAAAAAAGAAATATTATATTTAGAGAATAATCAACATAAGGTTACTTTACCCCTTTTCCTGTTTCATAATAGATTGATTAAACTAAGAAAAAAAAATTAGCATTTCAATATATTTTTATTGACCAATTAGAATTGCCTCCCAGAATCTATAATTATCTCAAAAAGTCCAATATACATACATTATTGGACCTTTTGAATAACACTCAAGAAGACCTTATGAAAATTGAACATTTTCATATAGAAGATGTAAAAAAGATATTAGACATTATAGAAAACAAATAGAAAAAGCATTTCAAAAAAAATTTACTAAAAATTAAATTTGAAATTGAAATGGTTTAAACCTTCAACGCAATCCTTATTTTTCAGTCTAAACTATTTTCATTAATTTAATTAATTGAATATGTATCTTGGGGGAATTCATTTTGAAATGACTACTCCCTCCCCAGATACCCAAATCTTTTATTTTACAATTGAATCAATTTAATTGAAAAAGACCTAAAGTTAGAGATTTATCAATCGGTAATTTTGCTCCAATACCAACCACAGGGCCACCACGGTGCCAATCAAGAAGATGGTCGTCGCTACTGGACGACGAAATGGATTTTGGAACTTATTAACATTTTCTAAAAAGGGAATGTTTAATAATCCCGCTGGAACGGAAACCATTAAAATAACATCCAATAATTTGTTGGGTACTATACGAAGTATTTGAAATACGGGAAAGAAATACCATTCATGTAATATTTCCAAAGGAGTTGCAAAAGGATCCGCGGGTTCACCAATCATTGATGGCTCTAAAACCGCTAAGCCTACGTTACAGGCAATCGTACCAAGAGTGACTACTAGAAAAGTATATAAAAGATCATTGGGCCATGCGGATTCCCCGTAATAATTATGACCCATACCTTTAGCTAATTTAGCTCGTAATACATGATCATTCAAATCTGGTTTTTGTTATTGGGATAGGTGAAATCTTAAGGATCCATCCCCCGAGGGAGCCGGACATGATAATTTTTTATCATCCGGCTCGAGCAAAAATTAACCAAACTAAATTAATACATACAAAAAAAATCTACATGTTATGTACAATATTTAATATATAATAAAAGAATTATGCGATTCCTTTTTTTACAAAGTTATTGCAACTAAACATTTCCAAGAATTCCATTCGTACATGTAAATGCTCAATATCCACTAAGCTTACAAAGTTGATCATGATTAAGTGCTTTCTGGATCGTCTCATACCTTGCAATTCGTCTTTAATCTAAAAAATTATATCGAGATTTTTCAAACACAAAGGATTTACTTGTTACCGTTTGGTATTTCACACACTACAAAAAAACAGGCGTTTTCCAATAGACAAATCCATTGGAAAACACCTAAAATCCGTTAGAAAAGGCTCTTCCCAACGGACGAAAATGGATTCTTGCCCGTTGGGAAATGCTCGTTGGAAATCCGGATCCGTTGCAAAATTATAATGGACAGACCAATGGACACTACTGTTGAAAATTTGCAATGGACGCGCATTGAAGAATTTTGTAACGGACGTCCGTTGAAAAATTGCAACGGACGCCCGTTGAAAAATTGCAACGGACGCCCGTTGAAAAATGGTAACGGACGTCCGTAAAAAAATTTTAATTGGACGCCCGTTGCCATCAAGGCTGGAAAAATGAGCGGGAATTTAACATTTCCAATGGGAATCCATAGGAAACTGGCGGGAAAAAGCAACGAACTTCAGTTGCAAATTGGCGGAAAGGGTAACGGACGTCCGTTGGCGGAGAAATTGCTTCCAACGGATGCCCGTTAGAAATTGCAATGGGCATCCACTGGAAATATGGTTAAACAAATAAAGAATAAAATTAAACTATTAAAATTTTTTAAAATAAAAATTTTTTAATTAAAATTGTTTACAAAAAAACATTAAAACTAAAACTAATCCTATTACATTTTATTTAGATCAGCTGGGTCGATATCATCTCTCTGATCGCCACTACCTCTAGACGGCTTTGCATCCGAATCGGGACCCGGTTCTTGCCGCGGCGTTGATCCCCTCCCCTGGCCAGACATCAACTCGATGACGCTCTCCAAGTGCTGAACTTTGGCTCGAATTTCTCGAAGTTGTGATTCGAGCTCCTCGATCCGCCGTTGTTGCGTGAAACTCTCTTGGACAGTGGAAGGTAGCGTCGTGGCGTCCTTGACGATATCTTTTTGAAGCGCCCCGAGACCGTATAGACGCCTCTTATACGGTCTCAGCGACTACAAGACAAACAAAATTAGAGTTAGATTTTTACAAAATATGTTATTAATAATCGAAAAACAACAGAAAAAGTTTTTACCTCTAAATAAATTTTATCCTTTTGTTAAGGACTCAGCTCATCGGGAGTCGAACCGCAAGCTTGTGGTGTCGTCGGGAGTCGACGAGTTCGGGTTCGTCGACCTCTTCTCTGACGATCGATTTCTTCTTGGCGTGGGTTTCCAATACCAGCTCAAGAAGAGTCGGTTCTCGTCCTATCCATTGCATCTATAATATAAAATAAAATTAATTACATAAATATTTAAATAAACAAAAATTTAAATAAACAAAATTTTACCAATTCGTGTTTTCTCTTCGGGAATAATTTTGATCCCGAAGTATGGCGATGCGGACCATGGGAACCGCTGTACCGATATTTTTCGGTCTTGAATTCTGCGGACTCCCAATACTGCACCGTTGCCCATGTCGGTTTGCGATTGTTGCCGTAGTAGTTGTGTTTCTCGTTGTTCATCATCAGGCGCATCCGAGCCTACATGCGTGCATCCATGCTGTGTAGATGTGTAATGTATCCTTTCGTCGCCATTTTTATGAGCGCTGCAAAATGATTTATAATTTGTTAGTTTTATAACATATATATATATATATAACTAATAAGTTGAAATTTAATGTAATTAAAAACTTACAATAAAAGTGCGCCACCATCGTTGGTGCACGACTTCTGGCGTAACTTGCCAAGAATAATATAACTTGACATGTAAGGATCCTTGGATAATGTTGTTGCTTGTGTGTTTGAGTACATCATCCACGTCAAACCTGCAAATAAACATTATAAAGTTAGATAATATTTATAACTTATAATAATACAAATGAAAATAATAACTTTTTTACCATAACGTCCCAGCAAGACGTTCGGGATCGATAATCGGAAGGGTTGGACGCCCATCGAAATCATCGATCAAGGAATCGATATCTACCATAGCGTCCTCTTCGTCAAATATCGGTGGTGCCGATATTGGTGAAGGAGGACGATATGGTGGTGGTGGAGGGGTTGGGGGGAGGAGCTCCCGCTGAACCAGCCAAGATCCCCCGATCCTATAAACCGTCTAGCTCTCATTTTTTTCTACGGTTTGTAAAAGTGTTTGTGTGTAAAATGTAAAGTTTGAGAGGATTTTGAGATTGTGATTTGTGTTGAAAATGAAACGTTTCAACGGGTTTATATAAATCGAACTTTCAACCGGACATCCGTTGGGAATTCCAACGGATGCCCGTTGGAAAATACGTCATCTCAATGGACGCATTAATTGACGTGACGTTCTGCATTTCCAATGGGCATCCGTTAGGAATTCCAATGGATACCCATTGGAAATGCGTGTTCTCGAGGCAACAGACGTCTAAATGGCGGCTCGTCTCCTTTTGCAACAATCATCCGTTACAATTTCCAACGGATGCCCGTTGGAAATTCTGCAGACTAGGGTAGGCATCATTACACTTTCCAACGAGCATCTGTTGGAAATTGTAACAGATGACCGTTGCAATGTTCTAACAGACATCCGTTACAAATTGCCAACAGACGCCCGTTAGAATAGTTTTGGCCGTTAAGGTTCCAACGGATGCCCGTTGGAACTTTTGTTATGGGTGTCCGTTAGAAATTTCCAACGAATACCCGTTAGAAATGTGGAAAACTTAGAAATTTTTTCTAAGTGTCGGGGGTGATTTCCTGTTTCAACGGGCATCCATTAATATTTTCAACGGATGCCCGTTGGTATGAGATAATTCTAATTTGTAATACATCAAACATCGTTTATATAAAATATTTAATTATATTAACATTTAGATTATTCGATTACACATCATATACATTACTACACATCATGGACGTTACACGTCATTTACATTACACATCATCTACATTTATTACACATAATACACATTATTGTATTTACATTTCTTCTTCAGTAGATTCATCGATGAGCGAGTCTTCCTTTGATTGTTCATTGAATTCATCACCGTTTTCATCTTCAACATCTTCCGGTTCAACGTCTTCATAATCGCGTATGAGTTCTCCGTCTATGTCATTTCTCGCGAGAATCTTCTCACGATCTGTATCAATTAAACGAATCAGGGTTGCAACGGATCTTCTTTATCATCAGAGATTATTATCCATCGTGGCTTGATCTTTACTACGGTCCACCACTCCTCTCTTCGACGTTTCAATGTTGTTGGATATTGCACGTAACATACTTGATCTTCTTGATCTATTGTGATGAATGGATCATACTTACTATATTGTCGTGTCGGATTGACGTCGATTCCTCCCCAACGGTTTTTTCGTATTCCACGTCCTACAGTTGGGTCGAACCACTGACATTTAAAAAGCATCACCTTCAACCCAACGAGACCGAGATATTCCACTTGTATGATTTGGTGCAAAATGTCGTAGAAGTTATTACCCTCTATATCACTATTAACGCAAACACCATAGTTGTATGTGCTTCTATGTTTTCCGTGCTCGTACGTGTGGAACGTGTAGCCGCGAGTAAACAAAATTGACCAACACATGACATTTCGTGGTAGACCATTAGCCAAATCTTTTAACTAGGTAGGAAGTCTTTCATCAGAACATTTCACATGTACGTAGCATAAAAACAAATTAATACTTTTATGATAAATGCAATTAATTTTAATAGATGTGTACACGAGTACTTACGTAGTCTCTCAACCACGAGCCATAATGTTGAACTTTCATGTCTGTGAGTTCATTTGCATTTAGATGAGGATATGTACCAAGTACTTCTTCATCAAATATAATGTATAACGAAAAGACTTTAAATTTGAATATATATATATATACATATATATGTAAAAGATTGAAATTAATATGTACCAGTACCTTTCGAATGGTAATAACTCTTGACAATTTAGTAGTATATATGTGTGGACGTGGTTATACTCCTCTGGTGTTAACCAATATTCCTCGAATTTTTACATCATGTATGTCCAATCGGTGTAAATATTTCAGGAATTATGCCAAACTACGGATTATATTGATACAGATAGTTTTTGTGATCATCCGTTGCACGTCGTTCTTTCGTTTGAATATGCGACTCGAAATAAAATATGCTGAAATATGTGATTTCTTCCAGGAAGTATTGTCTGACAATAGATCATTCGACCGCTGCTTTGTTTTTTGTTTTTTCTTTAAATGAAAAAAAACCTTTCGAAAGGATACATCCATCTGAATTGATTTGGTCCACCGAGTATTGCCTCATCTGGTAAATGTATTAGCAAATGCTCCATGACATCGAAGAATGAAGGCGGAAAAAACTTTTTTTAATGCACATAATACTTCAGAGATATTTTTTTCATTAATTCCAAGTCATCCCTTTTTAAATTCCTATAACATATATCTCTGAAAAATATGTTGATTCCGCATAACACATCGTGAACATTCCGTGGCAAGAGCTCAGCAACTGCAATTGGAATGAGCCGCTGCATGAAAACGTGACAATCGTGACTTTTCAATCCGATCAGCCTCGAACCAACAATATCCACACACCGAGCAATGTTCGATGCATTTCCATCGGGAAACTTAACGTCGTCTTTTAACCATTTTAATAATGTCGTTTTCGTCGGACCAGACAATCTGAGTATCGGGACAGGTGACCTTCCATCTCTTAATTCCAACTCAGGTAGTCGGTAAATTGACTTCAAATCATTTCTTGATTGTATATTAGCCTTGGTTTTACCCGCCACATTCAAAACAGTATTTATGATGTTATCGAAAAAGTTCTTTTCGATATGCATAACATCTAAATTATGACGTAATATCAATAATTTCCAGTATGGTAGTTCCCAAAAGATACTACGTTTATACCAGTTATGCCATTCACCTTGACCTTTTGGTTTACGATGCCCACGATCTCCACCGCATTCAACCTATTCTTGTAAATCACCCATTGTGTTCAATCTTTTGTAAAGAATTTGTGTTCCAGTTTGCATGCACGGTGCCACTTCTTTTTGTAGCATGGCCACGAGGAAGAAATCTTCTATGACAATAAACCAACATGGTTTCTTACCATGTACTAATCGAAATGAATCTGTAACCTCCATACAATATGGACATGCCAATCTTCCGTGCGTGCTCCATCCAGATAACATTTCATAGGCAGGAAAATCACTAATTGTCCACAACAAGACCGCTTTCAATGTGAAATTTTGCTTAGTACTGACGTCATATGCAAGGATTCCTTCGTTCCACAACTTTCTTAATTCATGAATTAAGGGCAACAAAAAGACATCGAAACTTTTCTTCGGATGTTCTGGTCCTGGAATCAGCAACGTCAGAAACATTACCTCTCTTTTCAAACACATCTCGGGAGACAAATTATACGGCGACAAAATCACCGGCCATAGAGAATATTGACATCCAGATGTCCATAGGGACTAAAACCATCCGTGCACAAGCAAAGATAAACGTTTCTCGTTTCATACACGAACTCGGAAAATATTTCATTGAAATCTTTCCAAGCCTTACCATCCGATGGATGTTGCATTATACCTTCGGTCATTGAGTGTTCTGCGTGCCATCTCATTGCCGCGGCGGTTTTTTCGATTCATATAACCTTCTTAACCTGTTTGCTACAGGCATATAGAATATTTTCTTGTATGGTACATATTTAAGTGAAGATGGTTTTTTAGGCTGAAATCTTCTTGAACCGCAAAACTTGCATTCCAACAAGTCTTTATCATTTCCCCAAAACAACATGCAACTGTTTCTAGAAACATCAATTTTCTCATATGGCATTCCCAAATCTTTTAACACATTCTTTGTTTCGTAGTATGTCTCAGGAGCTTGATTATTTTCCGGTAAATATTCCCGCATTGTTTTGCAAAATGAATCCATGCAATTTTCAGCTACATTGTAGTCTGTTTTAATATTCATCAATCTTGAAGCTAAAGATAAACGAGATTGACCTTCACGACAACCTTCATATATAGGTTGTTTCGCCGAATCCAATAGGTTGAAGAATCAACGTGCATCGATATTCGACATCTCTTCATGCGTTTGTTCATTAACAGCTCTAGGAAAAGCATCATTTCCACATATAGATTGGTCGTTGATGCTTCATAAATAACTTCTTCATTTCGTTCTACTTGTGCATCTTGCACAATATCTCTAACACCGCAATTTTCACCGTGAAAAAACCAAATTTCGTAATTTTCAACGAAACCCACCTTATAAAGATGTTTGCAAAAAATTTCTTGACTTCGATACTTCATGCTTTTGCATCTTTTGCATGGACATAACATTGTCCCGCGTTCTTGACACAAAGGCTGCATCGATGCAAAAATCATGAATTGCTCCAATCCGTGTAAGAATTCTTGCTTAATCTCTTCGGTTATAGGATCTTTTCTTTTATACATCCACTCTCTCGATCTATATATATTTCGATTTGAAGAGGACGACATTTTTTTGAAAATATTTTTGTTATTGATGGTTTGATGCACTCTTTGGTATGATCTAAATAGTGAACATTCCAACGGACATCCGTTGGCAATTGCAACGGATATCCGTTGGAGGTTCATGTGAATTTATTTAAACCGGTGGACCTCGAAATTAACGATTTCAACAGGCATCCGTTGCCAATTGTAATGGGCATCCGTTGCAAATGCCAACGGATGCCCGTTGATATCATATCCAACAGATTAGTGCCCGTTGAAATTGCTTACAAATTCGTTATTTTTGCATATTACAATATTTAGATCTTATGAATTATAATTTTGTAATTATAATTGATTTTATATCGAACTCAAGCGGTGAACAAAAACCGAAATGACGCGAAATATATAATCGAACTCAAGCGGTGAACAAAACTGAAATGACGCGAAATATGTAATCAAAAGTTAAGCTAAAATTTCATTAAGTTCTATTTCAATTACGCTATAACATATTGTAAAAATAACATAAGGAAAAAACATTTTGGAAATGGCTTCAACTCAGAGGCAAAGTGTTGAACTCGACTCGGATCCTCTCCGCCGACACCTCCGTTGTCAAAACCAGCATCTTTACGTCTATTATCGAATTCAAAAACAACCCTTATAAACTGCATCACCGCCGGAAATCCTTTTCCCAATCTCGACGGTGAAACAATTTATAAAAGTTGTTTTGGATTCAACAATAGATATTAAGATGCTTGTTATTGATGATTTGAGGCAACCTTAGGTTTCGATATAAATAGTAAATATTTCAACAGACATCCGTTGGAAATTGCAACGGATGCCCATTGCTCGATCACGGGAATTTATTTCGACTGGTGAACCTCAAAATTTACAATATCAATGGGCATCCGTTGCAATTTCTAACAGGCATCGTTACAATAGGCAACGGACCTCCATTGCAATTCGTTTCCCGGCTTCTAACGGGTCTTCCAACGGAGTTTGCCAACGGATTATATCTGTTACAATCCGTTAAATATCGCGATGGATTTCAACGGATATAGCAACAGAAAGAATCCGTTACAACTCCGTTGAAATTTGTAACGGATTGCAACGGATGTAGGTCCGTTGAAAATATCAACAAATCCGTTACAATCCTTTGCTAATTGCTTACAACGGACGGATTCATTGCCCCGTCCGTTGGAAACATCGATTTTTTTTATAATGACAATAAAGTTATAGATGGAATTGCCATTAAACGACTTATTAGCCGATTAATAGATCACTTCGAAATGGCATATACATCACATATCCTGGATCAATTAAATACTCTGGGTATCCAGCAAGCTACTGCTACGTCAATTTCATTAGGAATTGATGATCTTCTAACAATACCTTCTAAGGGATGGCTAGTCCAAGATGGTGAACAACAAAGTTTGATTTTGGAAAAAGACCATCATTATGGGAATGTACATGCGGTAGAAAAATTATGCCAATATATTGAGATATGATATGCTACAAGTGAATATTTGCGACAACAAATGAATCCTAATTTTAGGATGACTGACCCTTTCAATCCAGTCCATATGATGTCTTTTTCGGGAGCTAGGGGAAATGCATCTCAAGTACATCAACTAGTAGGTATGAGAGGATTAATGTCGGATCCCCAAGGACAAATGATTGATTACCTATTCAAAGCAATTTACATGAAGGACTGCCTTAACAGAATATATTATTTCTTGCTACGGAGCTCGTAAAGGAGTTGTGGATACTGTTGTGCGCAAATCAGATGTTGGATATCTTACACGCAGACTTGTTGAAGTAGTTCAACATATTGTTGTACGTAGAACAGATTGTGACACCATTCGAGGGATTTCTGTGAGTCCTCAAAATAAAAATAGGATGATGTCAGAAAGAACTTTTATCCAAACATTAATTGGTCGTGCCTTAGCAGATGATATATGTATACATATAGGTTCCCGATGTATCACCTTTCGAAATCAAGATCTTGGGATTGGACTTGTCAATCGATTCATAACCTTTGGAACACAATCAATATCTATTCGAACTCCCTTTACTTGTCGGAGTACATCTTTGATCTGTCGATTATGTTATGGTCGGAGCCTCACTCATGGTGACCTAGTTGAATTGGGGGAAGATGTAGGTATTATTGCCGGTCAATCTATTGGAGAACCAGGGACTCAACTAACATTAAGAACTTTTAATACCGGTGGAGTATTTACAGGAGGTACTGCAGAACATGTACGAACCCCATATAATGGAAAAATTAAAGTAAATGAGGATTTTCATTGCATCATCGTGAAACTCTAGAAACATGTAGTTTTTAGTTTATTGTATTTACAACAGTTTAGATTAGTTAGTTTTTACTTTGAATTCAATCCTTAATTTTTTAATCGTCCTATTCATTGGTTTACTAGCTTTATAGTTGCATTGATTCCCTAGTGTTCGATCCTGGTACTACACGGTTCGTATTCTTGCGGAAACGTTAGTCTAGATATTTATGACATAAGATTAACCACATCAGGATTCTTGAGACAGTTTACGGAAGAGGGAACTAGATAAGAAAACACCCACAAGGCCTCTTGTTCATCAAACAAACAAGAGATGCAAGAAGGAAATCTTTCAAACGAGAGATGTGGTGTGGGTACATGTGTGCACAAAAAGGCTCATCTAGAGGGATAAATTGCAGCTTCTAATGCTGGGAGATGGACCTTTTAAAGTTTTCAAATGCATCAACCTAACACCTCTCAAAGAGAGTAACCAATTCAGTACATTGTCAATTTACTTTTCAATGCTACTTACTTTATTTGTTTCGATGCAGCTAAAGGATTGGATTTTAGGTTAAATCCCTTAAATGAGGAGGTGAATATGAGGATGAGGTTTCCGACCCGCCAAACATCTTATGAGGACCAATAATGACGGTAATGACAAAAGAGCTTCGAAACGTGTTCGCTCACATGGACATGGAAAGATGGACTACGGCTCTAAGAAGACATCAAGGAGAACAAAGGGAAGACTATAAGACCCACCTATTAGGAAAAGAGGTTAAACAAGAGCAAGAAGCTATAGGAGCTAAACATGGTCGATTTGAGTAGGGAGTCGGTTGATCCGAACGAACTCTCTAGACTAATGCACTCATGAAATCGTTAGTAACTTAGCCTCAATGAAAAGTACTCAACCCGATCGAATCTAAAAAGATAGAGAGAGCATTTGAAGTACTGGATCACTCGGCCTGAGAATCATATAGCTCGACCAGGCCTTGGTGGACTCGACCGAGCATTTTTACTGTATTTTTCTTAATTGGCTTATTTCATTGTCATTGCCATACAACAGTAAATCTATTGCGGGTATGTTTTTGTTAATGTTGAGTTTAAATCATGTTAATGATGGTGGGAATGATAGCCATGGATATGAGAGAATAGGGAAATGATGATTGGAGGGAACATGTTTGGGGAGTGGATGAATTGGAAAAGAAATGTTACATCGTCTATTTACTCTGAAAAGGAGGAGATTTGGGTTTCATCGTCGTCGTCTGCTATATACGCTATTGGAACCACAACGGTAATCCGATAATTTTCCGAGTTGATATCCATGGAACTGAAAGGAATACAACAATTGCAAGAACTTTATACTTAGAAATGACAATGTTTCAACTCTTGAAAAACCATTAGTAAAATCCAAAAATAAAATTAAGCTCTATTCGAATATTATTTTCACCTCGTCTTGGTTGTTGACAAAATCAGATGGCAAATAGTTGATCTAGTGGAGAATTATCTTTACCCGACTAAAATGGATTGAGAAGGCCCAAGGAAAATAGACAACACAAAAGAGAAGAGGATAAGACAACACCATCTCACCTCCCTCTCATCGACCTCTCACTATCGTCTCGTTGCCTCAACCTTCGCCCTCTCGATGGCCAGCCGTCCTCTCACCAACTCGTCGCCTTCTCGCCATCCCATCTTAGCCAAAGCCCTGGTACTATGAAAATGGATCTCAAAGAGCCAAGGGAAAAACCTATCTCTTGTTGACCTTTCACTATGGCCCGTTGCCCCGACCACCACGCTCTCGCCAACTTGTCAGAGCTAATAACCTCTTCAATGTGAAGATGGGGCACTTCACGAGGTTTTAGAAAATGGATGGATGTTCGATTGGAATTCTAAGCTATAAAAAACGATTAAACAACGATCTGGGAAAGTAATTTTTTTTAAATTCCATACTCTTAGAAATTGATACCACGATCTATCGAGAGTTTACCAAGCTTTTCTATTCTTTTGTTGCATTTGTTGTTTGTCTCTTCCTCTGAATTACTTGAATTAAAAGAAGAAAAATACGCTTTTCCTTCCATTTACTTATGTGATATTATGATATTAAATGAAACAGAAACAATCAAAGAAAAAGTAACCAATTAAAATAAAAATCGTTCTTCTCTTAAATCCATTTAATTTGTTATAAAAATATTTTTGAAGATAAAATGTTTTTATCTGGTGACGTGATTTCAAAAATTATTTTAGTAACATGTTTTAAATTTTAATTACAGAATTAAAAATTGAAATATATTTTAGTTGTTTCATATAACTTTTCACCTACCTTTTCAGTTGGTTAATTTATCTTCAATTAGATTTAATAATGTTTTTTAAATTTAGTTTACATTATTAAAAATATAAATGTATTTTATATTTATTCTAAAATTTAATGAGAGTTAAAATAAATTACTCTTATTAATTACATTTATTTTAATAATAACTTTAATTTTAAAGTTGAATATTATAAATGAAAAATTCAGTTTTTTTCGCTTGATGATGTCATTTCTTGATGAGGTGGTTTCACCAAGAAGAGAGAAAAAAACTCTTTATTGATATATAGATAATTACATAATTAAAAATAAAAATGTATTTTAGTTGTTTTATATAACTTCTCACCTACTCATTTGGTTAATTTGTTTTCAATTAGATTTATTTTAATAACGTTATTTAATTTAGTATACATAATTTAAGAACATAAATGTATTTTATATTTATTTTAAAATTTAATGATAGAATTAAAATAAAATACTTTTATTAATTACATTTATTTTAATAATAACTTTTAATTTTAAAGTTGCTTAAGGAAATATGAAAAGCTGAAACTTTTTTTTATGTCGATTTCCTCTTAGATTAGTTGTGTATTGAAAGTAGAAAATTTCGCTTAAAGGGAGAACCAGAAGAATAAAATAGAAATTATGTAATACACAAGGTATTATGTTGCGTGAGAGAGACTAATTTATTTTGTATTTAAATAGATACAAAATAAATTAAAGAGGAAAGATGCAAAAATTGATGTAATAAGTTGAAATATACATACACAAACATATATATAAATAAATATAGGGCAAACCAAATTATTGAGATTATAGGGTATTGTTTGTAGGTATTATTTTATAGCAAGTATATTTTTAATATATATATATATTGTTAATACATGGAATAAAATAGATAATCTTATAACTTCTATTTATTGCACACCTATATATATATAATATCTTCACGGCGATTAAATGAAAATTAAATTGAAACAAAAAAGTATTGAGAAATGCATAATTAATGTTTTCACAGAAGAAAGGTCAAATTGTGGTGCTTCACTAATTATAATTATGAGACAAAAATACGTCATAATTTATTAATTGGTACTAATATTTTCACGGTAACATGACATTTAAATAAATTCATCACATTTACTTTTCAAATTGGTAAAAAAAGTTGTCATTGAATTAAATTTTAACAAATTTATGAATTTGGAGTAAGATATTTTTTAAAATATTTAAAAATAATAATTTAAGTTGAGTAATTTAGGAATATGAAATGAATAATAGGATATGCGCTTTTATATTACAGTATATATATATATAAAAGACGAAAAAAATTCTCTAACTAAATCCATGAAATAACGATAAAGTTTAGGATTTAAAGGGAAGAAGAATACGAGGGAGAAAACAAATAAGAGATAATCCAAATATAAGTGGGGAGCAATGGTGAATGAGGAATTTTGAGTAGGATATTTTTTGAAAGAATTAAAAATAATAATTTAAGTTGAGTAATTTAGGAATATGAAATGAATAATAGGATATACGATTTTATCTTACAGTATATATATATAAGAAGAAGAAAATTCTCTAACTAAATCCATGAAATAACGTTAAAGTTTAGGATTTAAAGGAAAAAAGAAGACGAGGGAGAAAACAAACAAGAGATAATCCAAATATAAGTGGGGAGCAATGGTGAATGAGGAATTTTGAGGTCGATGATTTTCTAGGTTATATTTGTTTGTTTTGAGAAATTTCGAATCAAGTGAAATAATCTAACTATGGCGTCTAGATAAAGCATCGGCCACAACGTTTTCTTTGCCTTGTTTGTAACGAATGACATAAGGAAATGTTTCATCATATTGGTCTGCTCTACAAAAATCTTGAAGGATTGCTTAACTTTCATCAGAAGATTTTAGGTTTTTCAATTCAATCTTGGGCTGTTGAAAGGTTCATTTACGAAGTAACATCATTCTTTTCTTTTCTAATAAACTCATGTCTTGAAATAAACAAAGCAAATCTTGTGCGAACTCGCTTAGACCACTGCAGTTATCGCCAAATTAAAATATAGGATTCAACCATATATTTTACATACTAATATTTAAAATTTATATACAATGAACATTACAACATCAACTTGAACTACAACATCTATTAAAGGTATAACATACTATTTATTAATTCTTCATGTTTAGAGAGCGTTATATAAAAAAAGTATCATCTCGCGCATCGCGTCGGTACTTTTTCTAGTAGATAAGTAAAATGGATAAAATAAGGCTAGTTGGTAAAAAGTATTCACGTGATATATTATTTTCGTAATAATGGTTTGTTTTATACTACTAGGTAGGATCCCGCGGGATGCGCGGTTGATCATATTATTTGTCATATCATAATAGTCAAATTATATCGAATGTTATCAATTTGAACAATATAACATGAATATTATCTTATATAAAATCGAATAATAGTAAATAATCTTGAAAAATATAATACAAAAAATATTTTATGTAATCAATGAAGAGTTGTAATTCATAGATCGGTATATAAAATAATTCATATAGTCTATCCATGTTAGGTATAAGGAATAAGTCACATGTCTACAGTTTTGGAAAAAATATATGTAAGAAGAGATAGTTGAAACTTGATTGTGCATAATTTTTATTAAAAATATGTTTGTAAGTTTTTCTAATAAGTCATTGCGATTGAAACTTCATTGTGCATAATTTTTATTAAAAATATGTTTGTATTGTAACGTTTTTCTAATAGTCATTGTGATAAAAAAAATAGGTTTAAGATTGATTTTATAGTGTAAAATAACCAAAAACATAGGAAAAGTAAAAGAAAAGTTTAGCCACAACATTATATGTGAAATATATAATTGTATATACTGATGTATAATATTTTTTATGTTTTGAATAATTAATGTTATAGTAAATATTGTATTACATCAATGATAAATATAATTTGTTTCCTACACTCTCGTCCTACTTGAAATCATGTCGTTTTAATGAGATCTATTTAATAATTTATTAATATATAGATACTTAGACACCTAATATACTATATTTGAATAAGGGTTTAAGTTGAAAATGCAATATATATTTTTTTTGGACTTTGGATATTTGGTATGCGAGTGAATATTTATCATTTGTATACGATTAAATATTTGCATTTTAAATTATTTTAATATATATATTATGTCGGATAGAATTTTAAATAAATTTAAAAAATACTAACATGAAAATGGAAGAAAATTGTGTTTTTTTTTTTTCAACGTTGAGATGTTATCAACATTGGCACAATGATCATCTTGATTTACAATTTAAAAAGAAAAGGAAAAACAAAGTAACAGGTTTCGACAATTTTCTTATAATATTATATTAGTTTCACCAACGACACGCACTACTTTCTATACTCCATCATTGTCGAACTCAAGCGTCGACTATCCAGCTCAATAGCCATTGACTTTGCCTTTGTCTTTGCATTCACTCTATTTGTATAACCTCTTTCATCTCTCTAAACCTTATTAACAACAAATATTTTAAATAAAACCCAATTCAAATTAAATTTGAAATTACCATCTACAAAAATCATAAGAACAACAAATTCATACTATAAATGATCCTCTACCAAGAGCTAAAAAGATACATATAAGGCTGCATCGGTTAAGAAATGCAATACACAACTGCTACAACCCAAGCATATATAGGTCTCGGCCTACTGGCAAACTTCAATGTATTGTGAGCTTCTTCAATATTGTTTGCAGCCGGAGTAACTGTACATATGAGGTGTAAAATTATGGGATATAAAACAAAGTTACTGTTTTTTGCGGCTTTTAAAGTCAATGTGCATCCAAACATAGCCAACATAAAAAAAAACAAATGTAGCTTTTGATATTGTATTGGAGAGCATCACAATCGAACAACATTGAGAAAACAAAATAAGGTATATTTTTTTCAATCAAACCACATGTATCATCATACATAGAGAATCATACCGAAACATTCTAGCAAGAAAGAGACAACATGAGAGAGCTGACTGAAGAAGAGGACTGAGCTTAATCAACCAAGACAAAAGAAAGACCCCTTACAAGCTGAGAAAAAATAACTTCATCATATTCATTTCCATGACCACATTTCATCAAATGTAATGTCACCCTGCAACAGCCTTAATGCCATGAGGACTAACGGATTTTAATTGACAAAGCACCAACAAAGCTGCAACAATGGAAAACAATAGACAATAGACATGATGAAAAAAGCATTAAGAGGGTATGTTAAAGATTCCTCTTTCATATACTGTTAGATTGTCGAGCGCTGAGTATGTATGTCCTTTATGCGGGTGCAATCCATACGTAATAGATCCACTTGCAGAAAAAGTAATCAAATTCAAATCAATCTGAACGAAGAAATTTGGAAGCACCACAATCAATCTGAACGAAGAAATGATGAGACAACAAAAAGAACAAATGAGTTCTCTTGAATTAGTTCATTCAAGAGATGAGTAGATAACAAAAAAGGAAGAATTAGAATACAATGACACAACCAAACATAGAAACGTGTGTACACCGACAAAATCTATGCACAACAACATTATGAATGTAATCTGTATTTCCTTATCATCAATAGTTCCTTGTTTTGATAAAGAAAAAAATAGGTTTATTGCACACCTATATATATGTATATATATATATATATAATATCTTCACGGCGATTAAATGAAAATTAAATTGAAACAAAAACGTATTGAGAAATGCTAATTAATGTATTCACAGAAGAAAGGATCAAATGGTGGTGCTTCACTAATTATAATTATGAGAAAAAAATATGTCATAATTTATTAATTAGTACTAATATTTTCACTGTAACATGATATCTAAATAAATTCATCACATTTACTTTTCAAATTGGTAAAAAGAAATTGTCTTTGAATTAAATTTTAACAAATTTATGAATTTGGAGTAAGATATTTTTTTAAATAATTAAAAATAATAATTTAAGTTGAGTAATTTAGAAATATGAAATGAATAATAGGATATGCGCTTTTATCTTACAGTATATATATATAAAAGACGAAAAAAATTCTCTAACTAAATCCATGAAATAACGATAAAGTTTAAGATTTAAAGGGAAGAAGAAGACGAGAGAGAAAGTAAATAAGAGATAATCCAAATATAAGTTGGGAGCAATGGTGAATAATGGATTTTGAGTAGGATAAAGACTAATAAAATGTAAAGTGTGCATACATGCAAGATAAAGATTCTCTAAGGTTGCATTGCATTGTAATAATACACGGCAGTTCTTTCCTAAGGTTGCATTGCATTGTATTGTAATAATACAATGGGAATGTATGTACACTTTACATTTTAATTTATCTTGCGTGTAATGTCCTACTTAATAAAATGTAAGATGGGTTTGGAAAATTAATACAAACAATTCAATTTTATAATTTTAGAAAAAAAAAACGTAAACTGTATCTCATTCCAATTCGATTTTGACTAATATTAATTATTTTTGGAAACGAAAATTCAAACCAAAATATAAAAAAGCTACGTAACATCCTCGAATATCAAATTAACCATATTTTGTTAGAATTAATTAAATATTATGGCTCATGTAACTTGAACTTTTGGGCTTTAATATTAAAGTAAATCATTTTGATGGTTAGGTATCTATTAAAGAATTAAAACCTGTGGGCAATTAATTATATAATTAAGGCACATCTCTCCTTATCCATATAGTATTAGAATTTAGGGTTTCCTACACCTATAAAAAAAGAGATCTTATCGTCTACGCTTTTATCCATCAAAGGGCAAATCACAGAAAATGTAAAAGGAGAGAGAACAAACCCAAAGTTTTTCCGCTGCACAATATGGATCCAGGTAAATTTTTTATCTATGTTATTATAGTGAATATTGTATGAATTATGCAAAACCAGATCCTGTTTGTGTTTAGGTTTTTCATAAAAGTTAAATCTCTGAAAGCCTAAAATTATCTAACAATTGGTATCAGAGCCTGGTTGTGGCTAAGTATAATTCATCAAATAAAGTTTATGTTTTTTTATTGTTGAATAATGGGTTGTTATTCGTATATTAGCACCGAGATCGTCCACATAAATTTCCGACGTAAAGATGTTCGTTAAATATGAATCTTGTTGCTTCGATGAATGTAATCATAAAGTAAAGAGCATAATTACTGCCACGTCTAATTTATCATTCTTTTGAATGTTTGTTTTGCCCACGTGTAAGCACTTGTGTATGTATATATGATGATCTGAGTGTCTCTCTGTGTATAAACATGTTTGTAAAGTTTAAACATGCGTATATGAATTGATAATTATTGAGATTGATCAAATCATGGGATTTTTTTATTTATTAATAGAAAAATATATACGTGTTTGCTTTCGTATTTGGAAGTATTGAAATTTTGTAAAGTATTGTAAATATATATATATAATGAGAAAATGGAAAATTGGAAGTTTGATTTTTCCATCATTTTACTCTCCTTTAATTTAGTTCTTTACATTATGTTGATGTCTTCGTATTTGGAAGTATTGAAGTTTTGTAAAGTATTGTAAATATATATATATATATTATATAATGAGAAAATGGAAAATTGGAAGTTTGACTTTTCCATCACTGTGCTTTCCTTTAATTTAGTTCTTTACATTATGTTGATGTCTTCGTATTTGGAAGTATTGAAAAAGTTGATTGAATTTAAAGGTGAATAATATGTGTTCTATGCATATATGTAATATGTTTGTTAAATTTATGCCAATTGTTAGATAATTTCAGGCTTTAAGAGATTTAACTTTTACAAAAAACCTAAACACAAACAGGATCTGGCTTTGCATAATTCATACAATATTCACTATAATAACATAGATTAGAAACTTACCTGGATCCATGTTGTGCAGCGGAAAAACTTTGAAGAAACTCTGAAACTAGGATTTGTTCTCTCTTCTTTTACCCTTTCTGTGATTTGTCTTTTGATGGATAAAAGCGTAGATGGTAAGATCTCTTTTTTATAGGTGTAGGAAACCCTAAACCCTAATACTATATGAGTAAGGAGAAATGAGTCTTAATTAGATAATTGCCCACGGGCTTTAATTCTTTAATAGATACCTAACCATCAAAGTGATCTACTTTAATATTAAAGCCCAAAAACCCAAGTTACATGGGCCATAATATTTAATTAATTCTAACACTACAATACAACATAATGCTCTTTTCAAACATATGTTCAGTCTTGGAATGTAGACATCACAATTAGAGATCCAATATCAGTATATCTAAACCATGACAAACCATACTCTAATACCATGACAAAATATGAGGCTACTCTTGCCTTGGGCGATAATCCCTTAGTCAACGGATCCGCTACCATAAGATCAGTACCAATATGCTCAATAAACACTCTATGTTCCTGCACTTCTTCTTGAACAACCAAGTACTTAATCTCCATGTGCTTAGCACCCTTAGAGTACTTGTCATTCTTAGAGAAGAAGATAGCTGTGGAATTATCACAATAAAGTCTCAGCGGTCTGGCTACAGAGTCGACAATTCCAAACCCTGAGACAAAGTTCCGCATCCACAATCCATGAATAGTAGCCTCAAAGCATGCTACAAATTCAGCTTCCATAGTAGAAGCAGCGATGACAGACTACTTTCCACTCCTCCATGACACTACTCCTCCAACTAATAGGAACAGATTATCCCAAAGCGACTTTAAGGTATCAACACATCCAGCAAAATCTGAATCTGAATACCCAATGACCTCCAGATTGTCAGATCTCTTATACACAAGCATGTGCTCCTTGGTGCCTTGCAAGTACCTCAGAACTCTCTTCGCAGCTCTCCAGTGGTCCAATCCGGGATTATTCTGATACCGGCCTAACATTCCACAGCAAAGCTGATATCTGGCCGCGTACATGTTTGAGCGTACATCAAACTCCCGACCACTGATGCATAGAGAATCCTTTCCATTTCCTTTCGTTCCAACTCGTTTCTCGGACTTTGTTCATTACTAAACTTATCCCCTTTGTGAATTGGAACTATCCCTATGAAGCATTTATCCATTCTTAATCTCTCTAAAATCTTATTGATATAACTTTTCTGAGACAATCCCAACAGTCCTTGTGATTTGTTCCGGAATATTTCTATTCCTATCACATAGGATGCCTCACCAATATCTTTCATCTCAAAGTTCTTAGAGAGAAACTTCTTTACATCATATAACATTCATATGTCATTTGCAGCAAGCAAAATATCATCAACATACCAGACCAATATCACGTACTTGCTCCCACTAACTTTCATGTAGATGCACTGATCAACGATGTTCTCTACAAAGCCGTAAGATGTAATGGTATCATTAAACTTAAGATACCATTCTCGGAAGCTTGCTTTAGTTCGTATATTGACTTTTCAGCTTACACACCAAATTTTCTTTTCCTGCGGTTATAAAACGTTCTGGTTGGTCCATATACAGTTCCTCCTCTAGATCACCATTTAAAAAGGCGGTTTTCACATCCATTTGGTGAAGCTCTAAATCATAATGAGCCACTAAAGCCAATAGAATTCTCAAAAGAGTCTTTCTTGGACACATGAGAGAAGTCTCTTTGTAGTCGATGCCATCTTTATGCATGTAACCTTTAGCAACAAGTCGGGCCTTATACCTTTCGATATTACCATTAGAGTCACGCTTGATCTTGAAGACCCATCTACAGCCAACTCTCTTAGAACCTTCCGGTAAATCAACTAAGTCCTAGACTTTGTTGTCATCCATTGACTTTAATTCTTCTTTCATGGAATCAAACCACTTTTCAGAATTGTTACTGTTCATGGCTTGATTGAATGAAACTGGATCTTCATCAATGCTTAAGTCGCATTCATGTTCGAGAGTATAAACCTCATAATCATCTGAG
>CM071862.1:4740780-4754781 GCA_036759665.1 Gynandropsis gynandra
ATTTCACGTAAGGATGATGTGACATTAGGAACAAGAACTATAGGAGGGATATCAGGTGTTGAAACATTATCCTGAATCTCTTCAATGTCCACCTTATGTGATTCATCACTACCACTGATTTGACCATTCTCAATGAACCTAGCATTGCCAGTTTCTATTATTCTCGTACTATGGTTAGGACAGTAAAATATAAACCCTTCGATTTTCTAGATAGCCAATGAAAAATCCACTGACCGTCCTTGGATCAAGTTTCTTTTCATGTGGATTATACACCTTTACTTCTGCTTGGCAACCCCAAACGTGCAGGTGCCTTAAGCTCGGTTTCCTCCCCGTCCACAGTTCATAAGGTGTCTTAGGGACTGCTTTACTAGGAATCCAATTCAGCATATACGTTGTTGTCTTTAATGCATGCATCCACAATGAAAGGGGTAGAGAACTATTATTTATCATGCCCCTAACCATGTTCATTAATGTACGATTCCGCCTTTCAGCTATACCATTCTTGTGAGGTGTACCAGACATCGTATATTGTGCACAAATGCCCATACTTTCGAGGAATTTTGCAAATGGACCAGGACATTGTCCTTTTTCATCATATTTTCCATAATACTCACCACCTCTATCAGATCTCACAACTTTAACCTTTCTATCTAACTGCCTCTCAACCTCATTGATGAACACCTCAAGGACGTTCACTGACTGAGACTTATCATGCAGTAGATAGATGTGGCCATAACGTGAGTAGTCATCAATAAAATTGATGAAATACCTTTGTCCGTCCCAACAAGGAGCATCAAAAGGTCCACAAATATCGGTGTGAATCAACTCAATAAGCTGAGTGCTTCTTGTGGCCGCTTTCTTTGTTGTGTTTAGTCTGTTTTCCCTTAATGCAGTCTATGCACACTCCTAAGTCACTAAAATCCAACTAAGGTAGAATTTCATTCTTTACCAACCTCATTAACCTTTCTTTGGATACGTGACCTAGCCTTTGATGCCACAATAAAGCAGAACTATCATTATTAGGTGCACTACGTTTAACTCTCACATTAGTCTCAACATGAAATAGAGATTCAGATAACTTTCTGTCAAAATTGAAACGATAAAGACCACCCATTAAAATACCAGAACCATAAAGGTATTCATGTCTAAATAATTGAAAAACACCAGAACCAAACTTAACAGAAAACCTAATAGATCCAATTTTCCAATGGAAACAAGATTTCTAGCACATTTAGGAACATAGAGACATCCTTCAAGATCTATGTGACGGCCAGTGTCCAAGATCAGTTTATAAGTCCCAATGCCTTCTATCAGTGCCATCATCTTGTTCCCCATGACCACGTACTTTTCAAGTCCTCTTATGGGTTGGATCATACTGAATCCCTGTTTAATATGAGAAACATGAGTAGTTGCACCAGAATCTAACCACCAGGTACTGTTTGGAACTTCTATAATGTTCGATTCAAAGCAAACAGAGACATGATGTTTACCTTTAGCCTCGAACCATTCCTTTCTTTTCTTATAGTCTTTCTTCATGTGCCCACTCTTCTTACAGAAGAAGCACTTGACCTCCTTATGGACTTGGCTCTCATTTACTTTCATTGGAGCCTTGTCCTTCCTTTTGTCCTTCTTCCCTGGCTTTCTTTTACTGTTGTCGGCTCTATCATGGACTGTGAGGTGGATAGACTGTTCTTTCATCTTCTTTAATCTCCCTTCCTTCTGTATCAGCATGGCCTTCAGTTCCTGAAAGTTCCATTTTTCTTTAATGGTGTTGTAATTCACCTGGAACTGACCAACTCAACAGGTAGGGAGTTAATGATGAACTGAACCAAAAATGTCTCATTAACATCCATCCCCATAGTCTTCAACCTTGCTGCCATGTTAGACGCATGAGTCACATGATCATGGATAGGCTTAGACCAGTCAAACTTTCTCGTAGTCAGCTGCTCATAATGCTGCCTACAATTGACTTGTCAGCCAAATCAGATTGGGAATACTCCTTAATCTTATCCATGAATTCCCTTGCACTGTCAGTCTTAGGCATTGATGGCTTAACACTTTCCACCATGGTCATCCTCATGAAGTTCAAACACAATCTGTTAGACCGTTCCCAAGCCTCATGATAAGACTTGTCACCTTCCGAGCTAATCTCTGTTATGGCTGCGGGCTTTTCCTTTGATAATAATGCAAGGTGCAATTTGTTAACACCCAGATAAATCTGGATTTGTTCGGACCAATCTGCATAGTTAAGCCCGTTGAACTTCACCACAATATTGCCAGATGCCATAAGGTTAAAAGAAGCTGCAAAACATTTATACATGCTTATCTATTAGTGCTTGAGTCAACAATAACAGATCAAGAAACTTTAAAACGCATTCAAGTAACCTTTGGGCAATACTTAAACACGCATACAATTATTGATGCTAAAATAAAAAATACTTTAATGGAAATGAAAACATCATACAATCAATAAATATTCACTCTTTGGAGAACACACCACCGACCAAATATCATTAACCAATCCCTTTAATGTTAGTGATCACACACAATGGTACACCTTTGGATGACCTCATAGCCATGTGATCAATAACTTCAATTGTTCAATCAACTTTCATGTCATTCTATAGCATCCTTTAACAATGAACAATTGAAAAAAAACGTTTGATTCATATATCTAATCTTTAATTCTGGCCAGACCACTTTGTGACTAACAAGCATTCTATAATTTAGATATCAAATCAAGTAAACTTAAAATAGGAAATTCAACAATGATGGCATAATTTAACAAACATATTACTTCCAAATACGAAGACATTAACATAATATAAAGAACTAAATTAAAAAAAAATACAATGATGAAAAAGTCAAACTTCCAATTTATTTATCATAACAATTACAAAACAAGGCACAATTTAAAATAAAAATAAAGAAATACAATATTTACTTTTGGTCAAATGAGAAAAAAAATGGGAATGTGACAATGACATTATTACGAAATCGCATAATATTCACATGAAAAAAAGAAGGTGAAAATACATATATAATTATTTTCCACAACAAAATACGCACTAGTGTTATATCTTTCTATCTAAACGATAAAATTTTATAATTTAAACTGATTTTATATGAATGACGTGCTAAAGCTGACAACATAATGGGTTAATGTATAAATTGATTAATATAAACAATCATAGTTAGGTTGAAGTATATAATGTTTGGTTTTTGTTTTAAAAAATAACTATTTTTATATTTATTTGGAATTTAATTAAATTATATGTTTAAAAAAAACTCAATTTATCTTCACATCATGCATAAATAATAGGAAAAAAAACCAATTCTCCCTTCAATTATCATGTTTTAAGTCAATTCCACCTAAACTATCTGACACAACTAATTTTTTCCTCATCTTACAAAATCCATCCGATTTCTCCATCAACTATATCAATTCATCCAATGCTCCTCTCTGTTATATAAACAGTATATTGGTGTTAACCGACCCGATTTATCTGATTTTGACCCAAATCAAATACCCAATTTTGACTCGTATTATAACCGATTTTTAACCCGATTTCGACACTTTTTTAACCCAATTTCACTCAATTTTAACCCGAATTTGCTCAATTTTAATCCAATTTCATCCAAATTAACCCAATTTAATCAAATTTAATCCGATTTCCACCCAAATTTAACCCGATTTTATCCAATTTAACCCAATTTCGCCCAAATTAACCCGATTATTGCCCAAATTTAACCTAATTTCACCCAATTTAACCGATTTACTCACTTTTAACCCGATTTACTCTTTTTTAATCGATTTAACTCGATTTTCGATTTACCTCAATTTCATCCAAAGTAATATAATTCCAACCCGATTTCAGCCAATTAAATATTATTCCAACCCGATTTCACCTAAATTTTACTAGTTTCACCGAATTTCAACCCAATTTAACTGATTTACTCACTTTTAACTCGATTTACTCACTTTAAACTTGATTAAACCGATTTAACCTGATTTTCGATTTACCTCAATTTCACCCAAAGTAATATAATTTCAACCCGATTTCACCCAATTTAATATAATTTCCACCTAATTTCACCCAAATTTTGGCCCGATTTTGACCTCAATTCACCCGGTTGAAATTATATTACTATGGGTGAAACTGAGGTAAATCGAAAATCGGGTTAAATCGGTTTAATCAAGTTTAAAGTGAGTAAATCGGTTAAATTGGGTTGAAATTCGGTGAAAACTAATAAATTTGGGTGAAATTAAGTGGGAATTATATTAAATTGAGTGAAATCGGATTGAAATTATATTACTTTGGGTGAAATTGAGGTAAATCGAAAATCGAGTTAAATCGGTTTAATCAAGTTTAAAGTGAGTAAATCTGTTAATTCGGGTTGAAATTCGGTGAAAACTAGTAAATTTTGGGTGAAATCGAGTTGGAATTATATTAGATTGGGTGAAATCGGGTTGAAATTATATTACTTTGGATGAAATTGAGGTAAATCGAAAATCGAGTTAAATCGATTAAAAAAGAGTAAATCGGGTTAAAAGTGAGTAAATCGGTTAAATTGGGTGAAATTAGGTTAAGTTTGGGCAATAATCGGGTTAATTTGGGTGAAATTGGGTTAAAACTGGATAAAATCGGGTTAAATTTAGGTGGAAATCGGATTAAATTTGATGAAATCGGGTAAATTTGGGTGAAATTGTGTTAAAATTGGGAAAAATCGGGTTAAAATTGAGTGAAATTGGGTTAAAAAATTGTCCAAATCGGGTTAAAAATCGATTATAATACAGGTCAATATTGGATATTTAATTTGGGTCAAAATCGGATCCAAATCGGTTAAACCGGGTCGGTTAACACCAATATACTGTTTATATAACGGAGAAGAAATTGGCTGAATTGATATAATTAAAAGAGAGAATCAGATAAATTTTGTAAGATGAAGAGAAATTGATTGTGTTAGATAGTTGAAAGGAAAATTGACGTAAATTCTCTTCCTAAATATATACACGTAAGCTTTAAGGTAAGAAATTATGTGGAAATTATTTATTTATTTATTTATCAAATTTGGGCCGCATCTTGGGCTCGAGTTGGATTGGTATATGGGCCTGATATGGGCTCCATTACAGGCGAGGATATTTATGTATTTTCCACGTGTCCTGTCTTTCTTTCTTTCTTCCTCAAGTGGTGTTCAGCTTTAGTTACTGTTGGAGACCAATTAAAGGATCACTATACTTGGCCATCATTATTCTCGTTTTCTGTTTTAAGGTAAATTTTAAAATTATTTTTGTTATCATTGCTGAAATAATTACAGAATTATATTAGTTAGACCAATTAACTTATTACCCCAAACAGAGTTTGGCCACTAATCAATGTTTTTCGAAAAATAGCTTATTTTTTCTCGAAAATATTGTATTAATTCTATTTCCTTTACTATATTTTGATTTTCAATGATTTTTCATTCGATTTTTTCTTTCCATAAATATGAAAAATCTATCTAAAATCTCCTCCATTATTTATCTGTAAATCGATCCGATTTTGATTCAATTTTGATCCGAATCCGACTTAATTTTTACTTTAATTTGACTCGAATTTGATTCAAATTTGATCTAATTTTGACTCAATTTTAACACGAATTTATATCTAATTTGACCCGAATTTTTACTTAATAAATAAAGTTAATTATTCAATTTAATCGATTTGTTTGATTTAATTGATTCGAGTAAAATTGAGTACAATTTTTTAATTGAAATAAATTAAACGGTCCAATTAACTCGATTGATCCGATTTTGATACAATTAACAAAATCATATTAAATTATTATTCCAAATTAATTAAATCAAATAAGTAACTTGATTTTTATCAAATCATCTAAAATTAACATTTATTGTTTATGTGTGTAGTAAATTCACATATAATTTACTAAAATAATACCTTTAAAATTAAATTGAATAAAAATAAGTACAAATTCGGGTTAAAATCAGGTCAAATTTGGGGTCGCAATTTGAGTCAAAATTGGATCGGATTCGGGACAAATCAATTAACTCGATTTGAGATAATTTTGATATAATTAACAAAATCGTATTCAACTTTGACTCGAAATCAATTAAATTGAATAATTAACTTGATTTATTATTGATATTCACGATTAAATTACGTAAATTTCGAGTCATACTTAAGTAAAAATTCGGGTTCAAATCGAGTCAAAATTGAGTAAAAATAGATCAGTTTTTGGTTAAAATTGAGTCAAATTTGGATAAAATTGGGTCGAATTCGGGTCAAATTTGACTCGATTTTAACCCTAATTATGTCCCCAATGTTGACTCGATTTTAATCCGAAATCGATCCAATTTAGACCCAATTTTGACCCTATTTTTGACTCAATTTTAACGCGAACTTGTACTTAATTTTGACCCGATTTAATTTTAAATGTTATATTTCAGTAAATTAGATGTAATTTACTACACACATAAACAATAAATGTTAATTCTTAGATAATTTCATAAAAAAAACAAGTTACTTATTCGATTTAATTAATTTCGAATCAAAATTGATTACGCTTTTTTTAATTGTATCAAAATGAGATCAATTCGATTTAATCAAACTGTTTAAATGATTTCAAGTAAAAAATTATACTCAATTTTACTCGAAATCAATTAAATCAAGTAAATCGATTAAATTGAATAATTAATGTGATTTATTGTTAAAATTTGGGTTAGAATTAAGTAAAAATTTGGATCAAAATTAAGTAAAACTTTTTTTTGTCAAAATTGAGTCAAATTGCGGTCAAAATTAAAGTCAAAATTGGGTCAATATCGGATCAAGTTCGAATAAAATCGAATCGGTTAATAGATAATTAACGGAATGAGGTTTAGATAGATTTTTGATAGTTGATGAATGAAAACTAAAAATCGAAAGGAAAATTGGATAAATGTCAAAATCAAATAAAAAATAAAACTAAAACAATATTTTCGAAAGATATAAGGGTTTTCTTTATATTAACTCAATTTCATTAGTGTTAAATATCATTCATATTTCCTTAATGTCCAATTCTCACATGTTTAATTGAGTGGTATAGGAAATAATTAGTTCACTTAAAGAATTTCATATTTTTTATTTCAGATCTTTTCTTTTTTGATTTCACAAAACTCATCAAGGAATTTTTAAATACTATATTATTAAAATTTATTATCAAATAAAAATATTAACTTTTACACTTTGACCCAGTACTCTTATTTTGTGTCTAGAGAGAGATGAAATTTTCAGCATCCTATTGTTGTTTACGTGTTTTTTAAGATTTTCAACAAAATTATGTAAATTCATATACAATAACCTTCAATATATATATATATATATTATTGTTCGATAATTGTAATAATTGAGGAATTGAAAACAAATAGATTTTTGAATATTTGTGCGATAAAAGTTAAATAAAGGAAAAAATAATAAAAACAAGAATAAAAGAGAAAGGAGAAAACAAAAATATAAGATAAAGATAAAGCTAAACTACAATGCAACGGTTGGGTAAAAAAAAAATATGTTTTCACAGATCCATTTCTTCCTTTTTCTTTGTCATGATGTTTAAAACTAAATATTCTTTGTAGCTTTAAATTATTATTTGTCGCAAGGGAGTACGGATTTTTGCAAGTAACTAAGGAAAATAAAATCTAATAAATCATATTTTGAATAATAATATCATAAATAAATAATCATAAGGTCCTAAAAAAGAAATAAGCCTTCAAGAAAGGACTTATGTGGGACCCAGATATGGGTACCCACTCGAAATGGGCCCCATGACGTCTTCCTTCCCTTCCCTTTTCTTTTTCCGTCGGTCGCAGCTAAAGCAAAAGCTGAGCTCCTCCGCCTTCATTCATAGAGAGAGAGAGAGAGTTTTCCTCCACAAACTTAGATCTCTTCAAAGTAATTTCGGCGGAGGATTGTGATTTTCTGGTGCCAAAGTTCTATCAAACCTATCCGTAATCGATTGCATTGTTCAAAGGAAGTGTTTGAAAAGTTCAGAATCTCGGCGTTGATTAATCTCTGTGTTTAGGTTAGTATATTTTTTTTCTTGTTTATTTTTTTGTTTCGATCCTTGAATTAAGTTTCCGTCTGTGTTGTTTCGTTTAGATTTCTTGCTTCTGTTTTTGTTATGCCTTAGGATTGATTACAAACGAAGTTAAGAATATGTACGATGATGCTTGCTTCATCCATATAACTTCTCCAGAAGCTCCTCGGTAGAATTTTTCTCTACCTTGAAGTTTCAGGCTAGTTTGAGATTTTACACGTTCATTGTTCAATTAATCTCAAAATCATAATTGAAATGGTTCGATATAATTCCTAAGATTTTCCCCCCAGATTTACGAGTGAAGATCATATGACGATGACTGTAGTAGAGTGCTCCGAATTTTTGTGACGGAGTATGGAGAACATGTGCTGGAATTGTTGTTGATTTTATTATTTTAGTTTTTTGCCGTGTATTATTACAATGCAATGCAACCTTAGAGAATCTTTATCTTGCATATATGTACATTTTATATTTTATTAGTCTTTACATTTTTCAATCTTTTGGATTTCGCAGTAAAAAGGGAAAAAACTTATAATTGACAAATTGCAGATAATAAGAAAATTTACTTATTAATTACTGAATATTTCCATAAATCACAAAGTCGCCACCACCAAACCAACAGCTCCGACAGACCCAACAGCAACAAGAGACCACTGTGGCTTCACTTCCATGGAACCTTTCTTTATTAAGTAGGATATTACACGCAACCTTAGGGACATTCCCATTTTTGCTCTCATTTGACCAAAAGTAAATATTGTATTTCTTTATTTTTATTTTAAATTGTGCCTTGTTTTGTTATTGTTGTGATAAATATGGTTAATTTGATATTCGACGAGGTTACGTAGTTTTTTTATATTTTGATTTGAATTTTCGTTTCCAAAAAATAATTAATATTAGTCAAAATCGAATTGGAATGAGATACAGTTTCCGTTTTTTTTCTAAAATTATAAAATTGAATTGTTAGTATTAATTTTCCAAACCCATCTTACATTTTATTAAGTAGGATATTACACGAGAGATAAAATGTTAAGACTAATAAAATGTAAAGTGTACAATCATGCCGTGTATTATTACACGTTTCAGAAAAATGGAAAAAAAGAAGAAGTAATGCCATTTTCTTGAAATTGGAAGGCCTAAAAATGTAAATCTACTATCGACCATAACAAGGAAACAAAGGTGTTTATCATATATATATACATTCTCATCTCAAAACACAGACAGTACTCATTACAAGTAAAGACGTGAAAAAAACAAAGTGTACGGAAGAGATGAATTGTTGGCCGTCGTTGAACGAAGACATGATCATGGAAGTTCTTGCACGCTGTCCAATATCGACTGTGGGGAAATTCAGACTTCTAAACAAAGAAATTAACAAAAGAACGTACGAATCTTCGTTCATCAAACTCCACTCTCAAAAAACAATGTCATTCTCCGGGTATCTTCTCCAAAACATCTTATGGCCAAATAATGTGTATACATTTCTCTCACCCCAAACAAGCGATATAGGAATCTCACATGGAGAAATTTCGTTGGATTTTTTGCCTTTAGGAAAGACAACAGTTGAAGCTTGCGACTCAAGAAACGGGATTTTTCTATGTGTGAATGATTATGTTCGTAGATCACGGGTACCACATTATATAGTGTTCAAACCAACTACAAGACAATATCGGTACATTCCGAAACCAAAAACTCGGTATGGTTCTAGTCATTTGGGTCTAATGGTGATTAGATCAAACCCTTTCCGATATAAGATAGTTAGGATTTCCCTTCCATTGCCGTGGGAGACAAGAAAGGTGTTGCAAAGGAAGTACACTATGGTATGTGAGGTATTTGACTCTGATTCATGGGCATGGAAGAGATTGGATGACTTGGAATTACCGAATAAGGATATCATAACCAATGCTGCACCTATATCATCATCAGATTCATTACATTGGTTAACATCGGACAACAATGTGCTTCAGTTTTCTTTTGAGACAGAAACTTGGCGTCTGTTTTCGCTTCCCAAAGAGTTAGCGAAAGTTGATAACTCAAAGTTGGTTAGCTATGAAGGTAAACTTACGGCTATACGACGAAGATGGTGTAGAGTTGAAAAGAGACAACCAATTTGGATTTTGAAGAATAACTCTGAAAATAATTGGACAAAAGTGAAAATATTGAATAATATAAGGACACGACATAAATGCATTTTACCAGAGTGGTTTCCAAGTAATGATGTCATCACAGCCTCTTACTTTGAGAGGCTCGGTTACAACGACTACAACTTGGGAAATGGCAAGTGTGAAGAATTGCAAATAAGGACTCGAAATAATTTTCATTTTTGTTATTCAACCCCTAATTTGTTTCCATTTTGTTCTGATTTTGATAGAGTTGATCTCATGGGTCCAAACGAAATTCGAGTTGGAAGATCAGTTTCTCGTAGATCAGTCGACAAAAAACCACTTTGCATCTAGATTTGGTTCATATTGTATTTTCCTCCTTATTATCATTTTTTTGTTATAATATCATTTAAAAGATAATAAAATAAAATTTTTGGAAAACGAATTTTCTAATGTTATTTTTCTTTATGATATATATTCTTAATTTTGTTGGCAACTCAGAAAAATGTATGCCCTCGCATGTATCTATTCTCTTTCGATATCTCCACACAAATCAATTTTTGATGTATTACCACTATATTAAACATTGAAAACATTTACATAACATTTATTATTGTTGTCAACCAATTATTTTCATCATCCATTATAAATTATTTAAATTAATTACTTTTGATTCATATAAAAATAATATACACTTTTCAATTTCTTAAAATTTAAAATTAATCTATTAAATCGAGTCTAACTCTAATTATTATAAAATACTAAAAAAGAATTTCACTTTTATTTATGACACCATGGTAATTGCATTAGATTGAAGATAATCAATTTAAACCATATAATATGCATATCATTATAATCTTGTATGTAATAGAATTGCACATCGTGTTAATTCAAAACTACATAATTATATTAATATTTTGAAAATTATAGACATGTTAATCATTTGATTTTCCTATTTTTTATTAACCATTCATTGAATATACTGTTAAAAATAGTTGAAGCAAAATTTTATGATTATCTTAAGTATGGCGTTTGAGTTAATATTTATAGAGGATGAAGTATCTAGTGTCAAAGCTCAAAAATCATAATAAAACAAAACAACATTAGTATCAACATTATTTTTATATGATACATTATTATATATATATATATATTCATGCGTAATAGTTATGATTTGATAATCATTTACAATCAATTTGAGATTTATAAAGTTTATCATCTTCATCATATGTGATCGTTGTTCAACTTCTAGTTTATCCAAGGTTGATAGCTTTACTGTATCATTTTGTTATTTTTTGCATATTTTAGTACATTATAATGATATATATATATAACTTAATTTTTTATCATTTAATATCTAAACTGAGATTAAATTTATTGAAAATTTACTGAAAATTTATTGAATTTATTGAAAATATCTAAACTGAGATTACTAAAATTTATTGAATTTACTGAAAATATCTAAACTGAGATTAAATTTATTGAAAATTTACTCATTTAACAATAAGCTTATATAATTTTTGAGTTGATGGTGAAATGTGTAAAATTTTATTAGTTACACGAGTATTAGAATATAAAATATAAATTATAAATTAACGCAATAGTACAAATGTGATAATTCTTTTCTTTTGTTTATCAAGATATACCATTTATGGTATGAATGTAACCTGAATTTTTTGAATTTGGAGTTTTATATATTATATTATTAATCTTTTTATGCGTTTTATTTTTTTTGTAAAATAAGTTCACATATTTGGCACAAAAATGGTTTTTTTAATTAATGAAGATCACTCGTTGATTAATTCACATATTTCGCTTTTGTCAATATTCGTCATATAATTTTTTTCAATAATTGTTTTGTGTAACATCTAAATCTTGAATGATTAGTGTTTCATTTGAATATAGAATAAATAAAATATTTAATAACTAACATTGTCATTGATAATTTAAAGATTTGTGCGAGTCAATCGATTGTCATGATATGAATTTCATTCTTATTATATCTTTAGAAATATATCTATATTAAGTTTCTCTTTTTTATTTTTTCCTCTATAGATTTTAATATGTCAACAATTTTTCTTACTTAAAATATTTTCTTTAAATCTTGAAATATATATCTATATTAACATTTAACTTTTTAAAAATCGTATAAATCATGATTTTGATTTTGTTGTTCTTCACCATTATACTTATAAATATATTAGTTAGAAATGATTTAGTTTTAATATTACGAATAATTATTTAAATGATTTGAATATTTGAATCAGATTTTAACTTGTTATTAATGTATCTAATATTTATGGTTACTCAAATTCGACTAAAATTCTGAGCTAAATATATAAAAGAGATATTATGAATAATTTCAAATCTATAACTATAAAACTATATAAAAATTGTGTTTCAAAGAAAATATCTATAGTTAGATGAGTTAACAAAAATGTGAAAATGTAACTTCAAAACATGTTATTATCACTTGATTTTGGAATGTATGATCTTCTATAACTCTCTTAATACAAAATAAAACGACTCCAATAGTTTTATAAATACAACATGTGTATAGTAAAAAAATTGATGTTTTTATTTGATCGAATTGACTTATCGAAATTTAGACAAAAGACTATATAATCACCTAAGGATAATTTTTTTAATACAATAATTAATGTATAGATTTAATTGTGAAAAAGAAACTTATAACCTAAAATAACAAGTAAATTTATAAAACTATTTCAAATATATAATTCGATAAGATAATCACATTTTATCCTTCCTAGTTATTTATAATTTTATTAAAAGTATTTAACAGATTCAGAAAAAAAATATGTCATAAATAGATCATCATATCAAAAACTCGTGTAAAACTCGTGTAATAGATAATGATTATATATTTTATATCTGATTTTACAAAAAAAATGATCAATATATTTGAATTTTATTCAATAGTAAGATCAAGAAAACCAGATTTTGATATAATCATCAGATAAATTATTAGGCTAAAGAGTAGATATTTTGAGAATTTATAAATATTCTATCACGATAAAAATTAAGATAATATTTGTTGATTTTTTCTCTTTATACAACATGTATTACTTTTATATATGAATCAATTTAAATTAATAAAAATGGAATTGATGATTGGAGTGCTACGTCAATGTTGACCATCATCAAAACTCGAATTTTAATATAAAAGATTTAATTTAATTTGATTATTTAAACACGACGTTTCATTTATAATATTTCTTTTTTAGTGTTATTTCAAAAAAATGTTTTGTTTTTTCTTCATTATGTATATATTTGATAATAATAAAATTTAAATTATAAAATATAAAAGAATGATATCGAAGATAAAAGGTTTTTTTTGTGTATTCATTGAAATAATTTATGATAAAACAATTGAATTAAAAAATAAAAAGTTGAATTAAGATGTGGCGGCGTGAGAAGAGATAAAAATATTAAAATAGTACTTTTGAACAAATATATATCCAATGCATATGATATATATATTAACATATATTATATATATATCAATTTAAATTAATAAAAATGAAATTGATGAATGGACTGTTACGTCAATGTTGACGTGACTTACCAAAATTGAACAAAAATTCGAATTTTAATATATGAGATTTAATTTAATTTAATTTTTTAAACATGAAGTTTTATTTATAACATTTTTTAGTTATCAAAAATGTTCCATTTTTTCTTCATTATGTAATGAATTTTTTATTGTTATTCTATCCATGTGCAATGGGTCCCTATGAGAAAATTGTTTAGATAAGTGCATTTTCCTCCATGTGCGAAGGAGTCATTGTCTTCTTCTTAGTTTTTTGTTTCG